>JAKSZP010018479.1:0-209536 GCA_022478985.1 Massospora cicadina
GGGAGAATACCTTCGTATGAGGGGAAGAATTCTACAAGCGGATTGGAGACTTGACGCTGAATTTTCCTAAGCCTTTGGCTAGACCCTCGATAATTATGGATGCTCATCAGGCTGTAGGACATGGAGGATTGCGGAAGACGCTAGAGTTTTTGTGACCCTGATACTTCTAGGAAATCATGAATTATGATGTATTGGAAATGGTTAGCTGTTGCCATCAGTGTCAAGTGAAAAAGACTTTCCATAAGAAAACCACCTACCAAATAGTGAAACCCCAGTTCACATGGCACACCATTTCCATTGTTGTAGTGGGACCTCTGCTGACTAGTGCCAATCAATCCAAGTATATAATTGTTGCCATCAATCATTTTACCCGATGGGTGGAGGCAAGGGCTATTAGTGACTTTGGCACAGTCACCACTGCCAAGTTTATTATGGAGTGTATTGTACAGCAACATGGCTGCCCGCAGTTCATTCTGATGGACAATGGTACCAACTTCACTTCGCATATCCTGCCAAAGTTAAATGAGTTGATGACGATTCATGGGGTTTTGACCACCCCCTATCATCCAAAATCAAACGGGATGGTGGAGCAAGTCAACGGAACCCTAGTGAACATACTTTCAAATTGGTAACGGATTGGCCCTCAGAATGGAGTGCGCTTCTACCTACTGCTGTGTTTGCTTATAATATCAGCTATCATTTGTCCAATGGTAAGAGTCCTTTTCAACTGCTGTATGGTCGACATCCATTTCTGCCTGCCTTGCTATACTCATGTGTAGAGGACACTGGTGGTGTGAATCCTCAGCAAACTCTAAAGACCCTCACAGATACACTTTATCAATTTGCAAACAGAAGCCTAACTCACTAGTTTGGCCAAGAAGATTCGCGATCAAGTGGCCAACCAGAAGCACCGGAGCAGACTTCCGTTGTTCACTGTGGGGAATTATGTTTTATTCCATGAACAGCATGGATTTGGACAGAAAAATAAGCTCTCCGACATTTGGGTCAGCCCATTTAATATTATTTAGAAGACTGGTATGGATGTCTACACAATTAAGGAACCCGCTGGGGGTCAGATTATCAACTAAGTCCATGCGAAGTTCCTTCAAGCAAATAACCAGTAAGAGCCTATCATCCAGTCAAAGGGGGGTAATGTCAGGAAGTTGATATAACTGGACAATATGCTACTCATATCAGTGGATCATAGGGAGATTGAGACAAGTCTTGAGATTTATATAAAGAGATCCCTAAATTAAAATCAATCAAGATAATGATATTTGGCAAATTGAGAGGATTTATTTCAAGATTCATTCCAAACAAGTTTAATTTGGAAAAGGAAGAGGAATAGAAGATTACCAAGCGAGTCTGCATCTGGCGGGGAATCAAGGTATAAAGAGTCTCATGGAAGATTAAAGGGAATAGTCTTTTACAAGGGAAACAGGAGCGTAGAAAGGTCTGCAATTTATATTATAAATAAAGTTAGAATTAAGGGGCGATAGCTCCGTATATATATATTACTGAGTTTTATTAAAAAGTTGGCAATCCTCATATCATCCAATTTGGTTGCTCAGTGGCTAATACCCTGTGCAAATCCAACTCGGCAGAATCGAGCCCAGACGCTGAGAATTAACACCTACAATTTTTAATTTGACAAACAAATTAAGATAGGACGAAAATATGAATATATGAAAAGATGGTAATTTTATTTTAGGGCCAGGCGCTGGTATTTTATACCTCTAGGGAATCTCCAAGCTATACTCATCTATTAGATGAGTTCATTAAAACCATGTCAATCTGCTATGGATTATGGAAGTGTTGAATAAAAAATTCCCCTAGTTAATTCAGCCCTTGAATTAACTTAACTACAATTATTTCAACCCAATTGTAGGCACTATACTCTCATGATTGGGAAGAATATTAGGCTTGATAATAGCACCTCAGTGGTGGAAATTCGCCTCTCAATCAGCCTGATTATGTTTCGTCATATAGCTGACAACGTACAATAAATGGGGAGAATAAAAATATAGAGTTCAGGTTATGATGCACCCCTAGTCAGGATGTTGGCAGGCCTCTCATAGTACTAAGTACTCCCTATTTGGGATGTCCATGTAATGCACAGAAACTTGCCCATACATGACAAATGAGTGGGCAGCACCAGCCATGTCACCAACCACATGACTGATAATCCTTCAGAGAACCACCCTCTCACCCATGCGCCATTTCCCAAGTTTGCAACGCATTCATTAACTAAAGTCCCAGCAATGCTGCATGTGAGCAGTAAGGCCTGTCCCCAAGATATTGTCATGAACACGGCCAGGGCCTGGCCTAGCTCAGCTGCTGAGCTCATTGTTTGGGTTATTTTGATTAAAATTCCTCTTATAAATAAACTTATTTTTCAAGTTAAGAATCAAATTCTTGTTGTAGTTTTTTTTAGAGAAAACTAACTGTATTTGCAGTTGCCATTTTCTCATTTTTAAAGCATTTTTGAGAGTTTAATGTATTCAAACCCTAAATTAAGCTCTCAAGCGACATCCACATTGTTGCACGTGAACTCAAGTCCCACATAATGAAAACTCGGAGGATTTGAGACACTGGACGTTTGATACTCCAGATCAGTCCTTGCTCTCAAATCCCCAAATCCTTACCTATGACTTCCATTACTAGTGGCTTTTGTGATTGGTCTCAATTCTAAAATCCAACCTCCAAATTCATGCGCAAACTTAAACTAATATTCACAAGGTCAATGTGCAGATCTGGCTGGCTCCAATCCATTACATCATCCCCTTGTAAATCCAGAATCTCCTGGATCTTCTCATGGAAGCATGCACACTCCTCAGGTTTTTGCCAGGTCGCTTCCTTTACTGGGTATCCCTTCCATTTTACCAGAAATTGCTGGCGTCCCCTGACCCAACGCTCCTTCAGGATCTGCTCAACCTCATATCCCTGGTTGTTCTCCTCTAGTGGGTTCAGTGGCCCAGGCCGCTCTGGTCCCTGCCCTCAGAATCCTTGAAGTTGAGACCCAAGGATAACTGGATGGGCTTTTGACCCTTCTGGGAGATTAATTCAAATACCACCTTGATAACAACCTGGATCACTCTATATGGGCCTAAGAACGTTTGTCTGAGTTTCTGGCTTCTCACTGGTACCGCATAATTTTTCGCCGCCACCAATACCCAAACCCCTGGAGCAAATGTTGGGTCTGATGCTCTTCATCAATCCGCATATCATTTTTGTCATGCTGAGGCACGCTCCAGGTTGTTTCGCAATTTTCTTCTGATCTCATCCATTTTTTGAGATAATTCATCTGCCCCCTGGCAAACTCCACCGTTTGATCCCCCATCCAACGCCAAAGTTGGATCCATGATTAGCAAAGAATGGTGACATTCCTATCGACAATTGGTAGTCGTTATTGTAAGCAAACTGAGAAAGTCTAATCCATGTAACCCAATCATCCTGCCAGTCTGAGACATAGCAACGGAGGTATTGTTCCAGTATTTGGTTTACCCTCTCTTTTTCTGCCCATCAGACTGAGGATGATATGCCAAAGCCCTACACGGCCTAATCTTTAAATTACTGAGCAAACTAGACCAGAATTTTGATACAAATTGGTGACCACAATCCAAAATGATCTCTACCAGTAGGCCATAATGTACAAATATCTCATCAATAAAAACCCTTGCGGTGTCCTTGGCTGAGAATTTTGAAGTATATGGGAAAAACTCCGTATCTTTTGCTAACCAATCGATGACATCCATTATTGCATCCTTCCCCTGGATCTTAGTAACCCTGTAATGAAATCCATGCTGACTGACCCCCATGGCTGATTTGGAATCTGGAGTGGGACTAACTTACCCGCAGGCTGCTTTCATGAGGGCTTTGATTGCGCGCAAACCAAGCACTCTGCCACGTATATTTTATATCTTTTTGCAGTTCAGCCCAGGAATAATTCCATTAAACCAAGTCGATCATCTTTGCAACCCCTGGATGTCCCACCAGCGGGTGGTCATGTGACGTGTGCAGCACTTCCCACTGCAGTGATGGGTTTGGAACCCATATCTGCAAGTCATGACATATTATTCCATTTTTTCTTACATATGTACGCTGAAGGCTGTGCTACTGGCCCTCTGCTGTTTCCACCCATATCTGTCACCCAAATGAAGACCTCCTTTGCTTTCTTTAGATTTCCCTCTCCAATTCATCCTCCTCACTCACCATCATGGCAAATTAGTCTTCCCAGAACATGGTTGCTGTGTTGTACTTCTCCAACTCAGCCTTCTCATATGCTAGACCCACATCCAAGCTCAACCAATTGGCTATGGTGTTAATGGCTCCTGGACTGTATTCCACTTGGAAATCATATCAAGTCAGCTCCACATGCCAACGGGCTTGGCGCTAATTTCATTTTCATGGGCCCTTGTTAATATTCCAGTGCCTGATGGTCTGTGCATACTATGGATGGGTGATGGGCGTACAACAAGTGGTGCTGCCACTCCTGCAGCGCCATAACCACCGCCAGTAGCTCCTTGTCATATATTTGGTAATTCATTTCTGCAGGAATCATTTTCTGACTGAAATAACACATCGGGTGCTCCAACCCATCTTCCCCCTTCTGTAGGAGCACCGCTCCCAGTGCAAAATTTAAGATGTCTGTTTCCACCATGTAAGGTTTTCCCAGATCTGGATGGGCAAGGACTGATGCCAAAATGATCTTCTCTTTCAACAAGAGTTATTCCCGCTCCTCTTCTTCCCCCCATACAAATGGCACCTTCTATGTCAGTCGCGTAAGTGGCAGGGCTAACTCTAATAGATTCTTGATGAACTTTCCAAGGAAATTTACTGCCATTAGAAAAATTCTTACCCCTGTCTGATCAGTTGGAGCCTTCCATGCGCTCACTGCCTGAATTTTATCAGGGCATACCCCAGGCCTATCCTGAATATCACATTCCCTAGGAACCTAACTGACTCCCAGTTAAACTCACATTTTGAAGGCTTCAGCTGTAATCCTGCCTCAGCCAATGCCTTCAGGACCTCCTGCACATCCCGTACATAAGCCTCCTTGGAACATGAGAACACCAGGGTGTCATCCATAAAAGCAATACAACTCCAGCCAATCAACTGATGGAGTACTCAGTCAATCATTTGTTAAAATACTGCCAGGGCATTGTGCAGCCCAAATGGCATAACTCAGTATTGGAACATTCCAAGGTGGCACTTGAATGCCAAGTATCTTTGATACTCCGGCCTCACAGGGACCTGGTTGAATGCATCTGCCAAATCAAGCTTGGTGAAAATGAGCATCCTGTGACCATTGGCAAGATATCTTCCATTAGCGGCATTGGGTAAGGATCTGGTTCTGTGACCTCATTTAGCCTCCGGTAATCCACGCATGGCCATAACTCCCCGCTTACCTTGGGCACTAGCAACACTGGAGATAACACAGCTGATTTTGATGGCTCAATCAAACCTTTGCTCAACATCAAACTCACATGGTCCTCCAATATGGCCTTGGCTCATCTATTTAATGGGTAGACTGGGCAACCACGCGGAAGTTCAGACCCTTCCTTAAACTGGAAAGAGAATGCAAATGGCCTGGTGGGGGAAAACGGCGAATCTTTTTTTTGGATTAAAACCCCACAAAAGCTTGGTATCCTTCAGTTAAGACCTCTTCCTGCATGGCCCCCAGGGTTTGAGGCTCATATAACTTCTGGTTTCCCACTAACAGCTCCACCTCATCTGTGGACCACTTCTTGGGTACAAGGTAATGGTACTAGAAGGCACATCGAACTGGGGTCTGAACTGATGCCACCACCTGATCCCATACACTACTGGGTTGTTCAGGTTCTTGATCGCACAAAACTGCATCCAAAACCCAAATGGGGCCTGCTGTACCTTAACCTAAGGGCATACGCGCCACAATGGCGCCCTTCATGAGGCATTGGCAAAAACCACTTCCAGTACTTCCTGAACCTGCAGCTTCAATCGCTTTGCCAATGCCAGTTCAACGTAATTGTCTTCTGCCCCAGTATCTATCAGGGCCATTGCCCTTTCCATTCCCCCATTTGTATGCAACTCTATGGGGATAAACAGCCAAGAATAAAGTGAAGAAGGCGATTTATTTTTGGATGAGTCTTTCACTTACGAATTGGCTGATGGAAATTTTGATATTACCCTTGGCGACCTCCCCCTTGAACATTTCCCACGTTTCTTGGGGCTGGGTGCCACCCCTTGACTGGAACGGCCGCTTACTGTGGACTTTCCCTTCCCAGGTGACATCTATTTTTCCCGATGGTCCCATGCCAGTGCTAATTGTTTTTTTGACTTGAACTGCTAAAGCCACTTCCTCCCCCAGCGTCACTTGGACCTTTGCTGCTGTCAAGGCTGCCAGCAAATCTGCCTGCAACCCCTGGAAGAACATTCGTGAGGACTGAGAATCTGAAACCTATAATGCCTTTGACAGTGGACGGAAGACCCGCGCATACTCTTCTACAGAGCTATGACCCTGGCTGACTGTTAATATTGCTGACCAGGCCTCATCTTTTGCTTTATCCGAGTATGCCACCCAGTCAATCAACTCCATACACTCCTCCATGGAATTTGGCAAACTATCCTGCTCCTTGATGAGTTCCTGGAACCATCCCACCAATTCCAGGGGTAATGCATCCACCACCTGAGCAAGTTGGAGCGCGAGAGGGGATTCCCTCCTGTCGCCTGTGCCAACTGTGCCTGAAACAGATCTGCGCCATTACCTGGTGAAGTTTATCTAACGCCTTCATGGATAATGCCATATGACCAGTAGGTGGTTTAGGTTTCGCCTGAACCACTATGGTTTGCTGAGTTGTTGCCCCCCATAATTGTCCACTTTGAGTAACAAAAATGCTAGCAAAAACCCCACTATAAACACGGTCAAGAGATGTCAAATCCATTCCTCTCCATTAGTAACCACCGTTTCTTCCTGGGGCCCCCACAAGACAGAGAGAAAAGTATTTGGTTTCGTTTTATGTAATGCACAGGTTCTTGCCAATACGTGACAAATGAGTTGGGCAGCACCAGACATGTCACCGACCACATGACTGATAGTCCCATGGAGAACCACTCTCTCACCCGTGCACCATTTCCTGAGTTTTTCAATGTATTTGCAGACTAAAGTCTCAGCAATGCTGCATGCGAGCAGTAAGGCCTGTCCCCAAGATAGTGCCGTGAACAAGGCCAGGGCCTGGCCTAGCTCACGTGCTGAGCTCATTGTTTGGGTTATTCTGACCAAAATTCCTCCTATAAATAAACTTAATTTTAAAGCAAACAATCAATTTTTTATTGTAGTTTTTCTTTAAGAAAACGAAACTGTATTTGCAGTTGCCGTTTTCCCATTTTTAAAGCATTTTTGAGAGTTTAATGTATTCAAACCCTAGGTTAAGCTCTTATGTGACATCCACATTGTTGTACATGAACTCAAGTCCCACATAATGAAAGCTCAGAGGATTTGAGACACTGGGCGTTTGATATGCTGGATCAGTTCTTGCTCTTGAATCCACAAATCCTTACCTACAACTTCCATTACTAGTGGCTTTCGTGATTGGTCCAACTTATAAAATCTGTCTTCCATTTTCATGCGCAAATCCAAACCAATAATCACGAGGTGATGTGCAGATCTGGCTGGCCCTGATCCATTACAGTCTATGAGCAAGTACTATTGTGCTAATTACAAAAATTGACATACACTAAAAATAGAAATCATTAATCAGTTTTTCTATAAAATTTTAAATTAAATTAGGTCTGTGCTTTAGATCACTTGGTTCAACCAAATGGGTCCCATAATTGGCCATAACGATTGTCAGGATTTCACTGAATTCTCTTGTCCCTGGAGATTCTACTTCATTAATCCTCCTGGCTTCATTGGAAGGAGAGCTTAATTTATATCAATCTATTAACGTTAATAAGAATGATCAGCCTCATCCCTATCAATTGACTGAATATTAGATTGCACAGCAAGTAATTAGCACTGATAGATTATGAACCAAAATAAAACCTATAAATATCCCATCCTCCTAATAAAGAAGTAGGTCACTTATAACATGTCTTTATTTTAATTTATCACTTTTTGGAGAATCCACTTAAAGTAACTTTGAGAGAAAACCGCCTCATAGGAAGTGTAATTCAAAAATTCCAGAGTGTTGCTCACTACAGGGGCTTGATATTGGAAAACACCTCACTAGTGACCAAGAGAAATAAGTGCTTTAGTTGTTAAAATAATACTCCAACATCTTTGCTAAGCATACTTATGACTTTGGTAAGTTCAATGGAGTAATGCATTCCGTTGAAACTGGTGATCACCTTCCTATTTGTGCCAAGCCCTATCTAAGTTTAAAGTGGAAGTAGCTAAGTTACCAAAAAATTGCATCAAACATTGGAGGCTGGACTATTGAAACCCTCCAATAGTCCTTGGGCATCTCAGTTGCTGTTGATTAAGAAGAAGGATGGTTCTCACCAAGTGGTTATAGATTACTGTAGACTGAACGCTATTAAATGATGAGACAGTTATCCTTTATATATGATTGATAATTCTCTTAGGTTTTTGGCTTGATCAACTTATTTTTCGGCCATGGACTTAGCCAGTGGATACTGGCAAATCGAGTTATCCCTGGCTGACTAAGATAAGTGTGCCCTTATATCTAGTGAAGGTTTATTTGAACCAACTCAGATGCCTCAATGATTGAGCAGCGCCCCAGTCACTTTCCAAAGGGCTATGGATGGTATGTTACGGGACCTAAAACTTACTTGTGTTTTGTTATATTCTAGTGATATTGCCATATTTTCCAGAACCTTTACCAAACATTTGAGACATCTAAAATAAGTTTTCAGGAAAATTCGAAGCTCCTCCTTAAAGCTCAAATCCTCTAAATGTTCATTCTTACAAAATAAAATGGAGTTTTTAGGACATCAGTTATAGGCCAAAGGAATTTGACCCCTTGCAGATAAAGTTCACACTATCCATCAAATGACTTCTCCTTCCTCTCTGCGGGTGATTCAAGTCTTTCTCAGTATGGTTGGGTATTATCAGCAATTTGTACCCAAATTTGCTGATATGGCTGAACCATTATTCCATCTGTTACAAAGGGAGTGCCCTTTGAGTGGAGTTCAGCTCAAGAACAGTCGTTTAATTCTCTGCAAATTGCCTTGACTAAGGCACCTGTTTTAATTCATCCTCGCTTTAATAAGCCTTTTTTATTACATACTGATTCAAGCAATGTCACTATTTGGGCTATCTTATCCAAGTATGATGAGGAGCAGAAGGACCATCCCATCGCATTTTATAGCAAAGCTTTGTCCAAAATTGAACGAAATTATAGTGTAACTGGTCGGGAGTGTTTGGCCTTAATTCTAGAAATCAAGCACTTCCATCCCTTCTTATATGGTAACCATTTTACTGTTATTACCGACCATTCTTCTTTAAGATGGTTGCAGAATATGATGGATCTTGATGGGAGATTGGCTCGTTGGGATTTAAGATTGCAAAATTACGATTTTTCCATTGCTTCTCGTTCAAGTGCTCAACTTTAGAATGCTGATGGTTTGTCACAACTGCCTATTCTGACGTTTGGAGGTGGAGAAGGAAGAACGCTTATATAATCTCATTGGAGGCCTGAGTTGTGGGATTGATAGTCTGAAGAATATTGAGCCTATTTAAAATTTTATAACTAAAAATACTATGATTTGTGAGGGAGCTTTAGATAAGAAGGTCAAACCCAAGTGATTACCCTTTTTACACCCAAGCTCAAGATTTCAGGCTGTCATGGAAAGACATGAGCATGTAGGCCACAGTGGGTTGAAGAAAACTCAAGAATGGTTGAAAACCTGATATTATTAAGATAAAATGACTGAATTCATCCGAGAGACCATTGGCTCATGTCATATTTGTAAAAGTCATGATAATACTACCCAACCTTCAACATCAAGTTATCCCCCAACTAAAGCGTTTGAAGTGGTAAGCATTGATTTGGTAGGTCCCTTTCCTCAGGGATTACATGGCCACCAGTATATTATTATGGCTGTTGACCATTTAACTAAATGTGGTGAGGCAATTTCTATTGCCACTCCCTCAGCTAAAACTACAGCGCTATTCTTATGCCAACACATAATCTCTCAATATGAATTCCCAAGGTCCTTATGTCAGATAATGGGACAAAATTTACCTCGCAACTTGTACAGGAATTATCTAAATTAGTCACACTGCCCAACAATTTGTTGTTCCATACAATCATTCCACAAATGGGGCCATCAAATGAGTCAATGAAACTCTAGTTTCAATCTTAAGAAAGATGGCTTCTACTAAATTATTCAGTGGAATTTTTATTTGCTAGTGCCTTATTTGCATATCGGAATGTCTATTTTTGAATTATCAAGATTTCACCTTTTAAGTGCCTATATGAGATAGACCCCTCAGTCCCTTCTAGTGTCCAGGCCATACTTGAAGAAAGCATACCAGAAAACTCTGATCTAATTTGATAAATCTGGCATATAGGATTATTCATCTTCAAGCTAAAGCTATGAAATCAATTGAAGTAACCACTCAAAGAGAGACTCAAAGAGCCAGTAACATAAACCCGCCTTACCTGAATACCAAATTGGAGATTATGTCATTTATTACCAAACTCAGCCTGGTGGACGAACTGAAAAGTTAGAGACCAACTGGTTTGGTCCTTATTGCGTTATATTTTAAAAAGGACTAGAGTATTTGATTGTTCATGTTGATACAGCATAGTGATCAATCTTATTCACCCTAGGTTTTTATGAATTCACCCTCCTCTGCGATTGAACCTTGAGGGGGGAAGTGTTAGGATTTCACCAAATTCTCTTGTCCCTGGAGATTCTACTCCATCAATTCCCCTGGCTTCATCAGAAGGAGTGATTTTTTCTAAATCTATCAACGTTAATAAAAATTAACAGCCTCATCCCTATCAATTGATTGAAGATTCAATTGCAAAGAGATTAATTAGCACCAATAGATTATGAACCAAATCAAAACCTATAAATATCCCATCCTTTCAAATATAAAAAATTAGGTCACTTTATAACCTGTTTTTACTTTAATTTAACACTTTTTGGAGAATCAACTTAAAGTAACTTTGATAGAAAACCTGCCCCATAGGAAGTGTAATTCAAAAATTCCAGAATGATATTATATCATAGCTATTTTTAGCTATAATAATCAGGTCATTTAGACGCAATCAAGGCGGTTTTGAGGTGAATCTGATTTATCAGATTATGCAGATAAATGGTAAGGATCAAAGGATCTATCAATGGGAGTAATCAATTTGCATTGATGGTTTTCTCAAAGGGTTTATCTTTGAGTCAACCATCAAAATCTAACATTTCCCCCCATTTGACTGGAATATAAACCCTAAGTTTTCCTGAATTCATCTTTAAGGTCTGAAAACAGTTCTTCTTCCGCCTACCACAATTTCAATGCTTCACTTGAACCCAAACAACTGCGTTGGTTTAAGCAATTTAATATAACTATGCTATGCATATGTTTGTAGGTTCTCTCTGAGCAGCAGAGTTGGGTCAGCTCATTTCTGCGCCAACTGTCATGACATCAAATTGGCCCAAGACCATTATTGAGGAAGAGGTTATCCCAGTTGTTGATCTACTCAAGGATTGATAGGGTACGAAGGTTGGTCTCATTCATCAACAATTAATCCAATGGACACTTTTAGGCATTCTTTCGATCCCAGAGAGCCAACATTTTTGCTCCAATTGTTATAACAGGATTGCGATCTTCTGGCAGAGTTTATCTTTGCACTCAGTCATTTCCTGATGGCTTAAGCTTATAATATGGTGTTGAGTTCATTCAACTATTCTTGTCAGGGTCAAAATTTTGATGAAATAAGGCTGAATATGAGAAGCATTTTAACCCCATTCATCTTTTTCTCGCCGAGGATCCTTCCTTATGACCTAAAGATTTTGTTCAGGTTGACAGCTTTGTGGAGAAGGTCCTTAGTTCCTTGTCTGTAGTGCTCAAAAATCAGCGTAATTTCATTTCCTCCTTAGGCCTGAACACCCACGATGTTCAGGATGTTTCTTCCACTCAGCTGCTTTTTTTCTAGTTTTCCATTTTTGTTATAATATAACGGGATGCTTTGTCCCAAAATAGTCAGCGTATCTTCCTTATAATTCGTGGCAACACCAAATCTTCTCAGGAAATCAGTTCCAAAAAAATATCATAGCTGGTATTCAGAAATACTATGGCTGGGGCTGTCATTACAATGGATCTGAAATGTAATGGTAAAGTGCTATAGGCTCCAAGTGACTTAGTGTTGTGGGCTCCCGCTGTACCATATTTTTGACAGTGTGCAATGTCAGGTGCACTCTTTAGCTTTTTTTACCAATCTGGTACTGAAAATGTTGATAGGTGCCCAACTATCAAAAATCGCCTGAAACAAACCTTATTTACTGCAATATCCACCTATGTACATTTGGACTATATATCAGAGTTGTTTATTAGGTGAATATTGGAGTAAGAGTTTGATAACAAGTGGGATTTCAGAATTGAGCAGATTTCTGGAAAATTTTCTGTAAAAGTCTTCATGGGTATGGCCACTTGCACGTCCTGTAATTTGGAAAGATTAGATGAACATTTAGGATGGTTACTCAGCCCTTGATTGATAACTTGGTATGCATAGGGCTTTGCTACTTTGGCCCAAGTCTCTTCGGTAACCTTCAGTTGCTTTTATTCTTTTTCTTTGGTTTGGGTTTGTAACCATATAGACATCATCAACTACAATGTAATGTAAGCTATCTTTGGCCACTTCATCAGCCAAAAAATCTTGCTAGGGTTGGGTGGAATGTGCATTAAGGCATTGGTGGAGATAGAGCATTCCACCTCTACTCCACCTGCTCTTTTCCCGCCTTCTCTTCATTGTCAACCTTCAAGGCCACATTCACCTCAGGTTTC
The DNA here is from genome assembly GCA_022478985.1 of Massospora cicadina. NCBI lineage: Eukaryota > Fungi > Entomophthoromycota > Entomophthoromycetes > Entomophthorales > Entomophthoraceae > Massospora > Massospora cicadina. The sequence goes on from JAKSZP010018479.1 coordinate 12,950, forward strand.
TTATCTGGCCGTCTGTAGCATTGGGAAGCAAAATGTCCCTTTTGGACACAATTGTGACAAATAATTGGCCCTAATTGCTGATCATTTTTCAATTTACGGGCCAATTCATTCCTTGATTGTTCAAATTTGTATTTTTTGGTCCTGAAAATCGAAATTTCGACTGCTTTTCACGCTGATTATGGGCATTGGAGCTATTTGTGCACTGTCTAAGATAATCTGCAAGTTCTAATGCTCCCATAGGCCGATTAAAGGCCGGAATCATGACACACTTTAAGTCAAGGTATGGCTTAACAGCATGTTGCATGGTAATTATCGCATCAAATTCGTCTATAGCATTTGATCCAAGTAAGGCCTGAGCCTCATGGTATAATATGTCTGCAAAGTCTCTGATGGACTCATTCCGCTGGAATTCAATAATGAGTAATTCTGTTTTTCTGGCGGATAGTTTATCAGGGCCTCTGAGTTGTCTTAAGGCGGCGTTTCATACATTCAAATAGGACCAATTGTCACCCAAATAGGGCATAATAAAATAAACACTATGTGAGTCCAGAAAAATCAATAAGTGCTGTAGGCTTTCTATGGTCCAATCCTCCATGCATAGCCTTTTTGAACAATTTTATGAACAAATGTACATTTCCTTCCTTGTTGAATTTTGGCAAATTCAAGGGCTTGAAGTTATCATGGCTAGAATTGGCCAGAGGAGTTAAGCTTCATTTAGAGTTTGAACGTCTCAGGGAACCTTCAGTCAGAATTGGTCTACAGTTGCAACAAGTTTCATCTGGAGTTGGGATGTCAGCAAGAATTTTTGGCATCAAATGGACATCTGAAATATCCATTTCATTATCCATCTCAACTTTTGAGGATTCTGCTTCATTAAATTGCTCTGAACTGCTTAATTCAGATTCCTAAATTCAGCCATTATGTAGTTCCTTTAGTTGGGTTCTGCCCAAATACTAGGTGTTTTAATGCTCTCCCTCCTTGAGAACTAGTCAAACAGTTGCAAATTCTCTCATTTATTTCGTTGACTTCCTTTTTTAGGTCTTCACGCTCTTTTTAAAATAATTTGTGAAGCCAGTATATGATTCACATCTTCAGTCAGATTAGCAACATGGTCATTAGTTGCTGATAATTGTGTTTGAGAATCTTGTTTTTCTTTAGTGAGCTTGATGTTCTTCACTTGCATGGACGAAATTGTTGTATGAATTTCCATAAATTCTTCATGAATTTGTGAAAATTTTTCCTCGTTATTCACCCTACTGACATAGCAGCCAGATCTTCAATTCTCTTTTAAAATATGCCCAACTCAGTTTGGACATACTCATCGAGTTGAACATGCATGCCTTTCAATTCCAAGTGATTTTTATGAGCAAACGTGGAATCTTCAGTCATTTGTTTGGTCTGAGATGATAGGTAATCGGAGTAATTCTCCAATTCCTGGCAGCAATTGCTGATAATATTGACCCATCCGCTGGTCAGCCCATGTAATGAGAGAACCTCAGCTGCAATTTTTGAAACTTTTTCATTAAGTTGATCCTCAAAGGTGGTTACTCCTCTGTGTGCAAAATTGACCTGTTCCATATTACTTCAAAAGCCTTTCTAACTTCAGCAAAACTGTAATTCAGCTTTTCCAGTAAGTTCATTTGGGAAGCTGCTCCTCCTCTTGAACTCAATGTACTTCTGCAAGCTCTAGATTCTGCTGAGCCAGAATCCTTTGGGTGCTTGACTGAGGGCTGTATGAAGCTAAACAAGAACTCATTTGTTGCTTGTGTACAGTTGAAACGTTTGGCCAGAGTTGCCATGGTCGCCTATTGGTACCACATATACATTTCCATCTTGAAGGCCTGATCCTTCAAGTAGTAGAATTTCCCAAAAGATGGTCCATCTGCGATGTGCCAATCATATACCCATAGAATAGGGTCTCCATCATCTCCTTAACACTATTGGAGGTATAATTGATAAGGCTAGTTGTGTCCACATGCCCCCATCCCATCGTGATTAGATCTAAGGAGTATGAAGTACTCTCCTCAGTATTCTTGCATGCAGTATTGAAGTACTCAGTGATTTCTCAGTCACTGGTTTCCATGGCATTTTCATCGTGTGTTCTTTTAGAATTTGCCTGGTATTTAAATGAATTATTTATAATAAAAGTGTAAAGTGGATTCTAGTGAGCGCCACTTGTGAGAAATTGAGGACTAGCTAGCTTATTAGTGTATTACTGCTTTGATAGTCAGGAAGAGTTTCAGCTGATAAATCCTCAATTATGCTATGTGTCTTATGGTATTTCCTAAACTATCAGAAGCTCACAAAGCTAAACAATAATAGTTGAACCTTCTGGTCTTCTTTTGGGTATATTTTTCCTCTCTAATTGGGAAAACTCCAGACACAGGTAATTATGACAAGCTTCCCTGAATAATTGTCTACACTTATTAATATGAAGATCGAATTAAGATAGGACAAAACTATGAATATATGGAAATATGATTTTATTTTAGGACCAGGGCTGGTATTCTATACCTCTAGGGCATCTCCTAACTATACTCATCTATTAGATAAGTTCATTAAAACTATGCCAATCTCTATGGATTATGGCAGTGCCTACTAAAATACCCCCAAGTTAATTTAGCCCTTGAATTAACTTAATTACAATCATTTCAGCCTGATTGGAGGCACTAATACTCTTGTAATTGGGAAGATATTAGGCTTAATGTTAGCACCTCAGTTGTGTAAATTTGCCTCTCAATAAGAACAGATAAGTTTCATCGTACAGCTTATGAAATACAATAAATGGGGAGAATAAAAATATAGAGTTTGAATTATGATGCACCCCTAATCAGGACGCCAGCAAGCATCTCAATAGTACTATTTACTCCCTATTTGGGCTGTCCATGTGCAAGTACTATTGTGCAATAACAATAATTGACATACATTTAAAATAGAACTCATTAATTGGTTTTGCATTAAAATCATAAATGCATTTAGGTTTGTGCCATATATCACTTGGTTTACCTAAGTAAATCCCATCATCGGCCATAATAATATTATATCATAGCTATTATTAGCTACAATAATTGGGTCATTCAGATGCAATCAAGGCGGTTTTGAGGTGAATCTGATTTATCAGATTATGCAGAAAAATTGGGAAGGATCAAATAATCCATCAATGGGAGTAATTTATAAGCATTGATGGTTTTCTCAAAAGTTTATTTTTGAGTCAACCAAAAAAATCTAATAAACACATGCTTTGCAAATCAGACTCATTCTAAAGAGGCTAAACGTTCTCCTTCACTGTTGGATATGAGACTTAAACACCCACCCACAAGACTGTCAACAGTATCCTGACTCTTCAATGAAAGAGTCAGGGCTTTTAAACACTTGATCTCATACCACCTCCATTATCTGAAGCTCATTCAATCAGTTATCTGCTTGAATGCGACCCCCATGCCTCAGTGGGCACCTGCCCTCCACTAATCTGCGTCAGCATCTCCAGGCCTTTCTAGAGAATTGCTGAAATCTTTAGAGGAGTGGCTTACTAACAGGCCATCATCTGGAACCCTCCTCCTTCAAATATTGAAAATAAGCCTTTCTTTCCTAGAGGCAAGTGTGCGCACAGTTGTACCACGCCTTCCCATACAGAAGGGATTGCCCAGGCCTCAGACCCATCACCATGTGATAGTAAAAAATGAACATTTAGTCATATATAGCCTCAAATCACAGTATAGACCTCCAATCTTCCCGCGCCTTATTGAACTCCTTCCCCTCTCAACTATCACAAACCCCCAGAGTCTCTGAAAGGATGTTTACCACCCAATACTTTCTGTGAAGGTGTCTTATACCTATGCCGGAATTTCTATTGTTTATACAGGTCAGGGGCTCAAACTGGCCCTAACTTTTTTACACTTCATCTTCCTCATTGTTATAAGCATATTGACTCCCATCTCCACCACTTTTTCACCTGTTCAATGGTTACCGCGTTCTAAACCAAAGTCTTCTTGCCCCTCTATGCCTTACCGCAGCATGACAACCCTGTTCAAGATCCATTCTTTAAACAGACCCTACCTAGATGCAACTAACACTACATGTACTAGCCTATGCCATGGCACTATGGACAATCCACAAATACTCTCTTTGGGCAGCTTTTGATTTTCAAGTATGGGCTCTACAGCACATGACTGACCACTTTAAATTAAACTCCAAGACAGCTCCAAAAGTTCCAACTATGCCCCCAACCCTCCCACGTTAAGTATTAACTGCAGCAAGGTTCTAGAGCACCAACCCCATCCTTTTCTTGAAGTCTCCCCATCCCTTTATCTCACCTCTGGCTCTCAGGAGTCCATGTTTATATAAAATAAACATCAATGAATTTCTCCTTTGGTCAGGACCATATATACTAAAAGAAGTATTCACTGATCAAAGCTAAATCTAAGCAGTAGATATTATGTAGGATAAAGTAACTTCTACTATATAAGCTTATCTTTTAAAAATTTAATCTAGTAATACCTATATACTATGTACGATCATGATTCTTACATCTGATAAAGAAGACAAATATATGCAAGAGCAAAGTTTTTCTATAATAAATCATAACATTCGGATATACCCTGACCTAGAAGAGTAGAATAAAAAATTTGCATAACTAGTCTCATCTACTGCGTTACTTTTTAATTTATTCTATCTCAGCTAAATGTGTATTTTATAAATCAACAGGATATAAATTTACAAAATTGCATGGATCTAATTAAAGGCTTTTGCAGCTTTTAGGACTGATGAGATATTTCAAGCCCCTATATAGACACATTTTTTTATTTCTTTAATGCATCTTATACTGATAACTCAACTTTAGTAGTCACTAATTAATGCATTGTACGTCACACAAACTGCCTTCTATTAAAATACATGAAAGTTACTAATCAAAGAAAAAGAATATTTTTTTAGGAAGCCAACTAGATAAACTGGATAAGTACTAATATCAGACATACTATTGGCTGAAAGAGGTTAAGGCAAAATATGAACAGATAGAAGAAGCAAAATAGGAGAAACAAATCTGTTTATAAAATTTTTACCAAAGAAATTTAATCTTTAATAATGAAAATGGATTTATATAATTAGTATCAAAACAAATACTATACTCCTATTTAGGATCTTTGATTAATAAAACAATTTCTTTAATTTTTATTGAAGAAACAAATAAATTAAACTAATTTCAAAGTACTTTCAAAAGCACCCTCATGCCACTATTTAAGTGTAGACTGATTGCAACTAAAGATTCTTAAAGCACATTGTAGATTACTTTTCTAAATGCTTCTATACATTCAGCTTGTTTCTGATCATTTTTAATATAAGTACTTATTAAAATTTGCTTACTATATATCATAATGATGTCATTTTCGGAAAATCAGCAAAAAGTTTTTATGGAAGACATAGAGATCCCAGTTTATCTTTTAGCCTCTATAACCCATATATATTATTAACCATAAACCTTCATATGTCAAGTATTGAAACGCCTCACAATTATAGATTTTTAATCAATCAGTTATCTGAACATTCATCAATACACATATGAAATTTGATTATTCACATACAATACTCAATCTTTACTTTTCTCCTTTTATATATCAGTTGCACTTCTTAAGCTTAAGTTATACCTTTGAACTTAAGATCTGATTTCTTCTAGTATAGTTTTTTAATAATTGTCAGGATTCAAGATGACGAGCAAGCCAAAATCCCTGCCTACAAATTGAGTCTAAACTGATTGTCTCTCAAACTAGTGCAATTAAAAACTCATCCTGATTCTACTAAAACTAGAATCAATCAGGAAGCATCACGCTTATGGGAATAAATGGAATCACCTTTAGGAATACCATCCTCACTCCATTAATTACAAAAGGCGCCGCCCCACTGCTGCGGTCACAAGGATGACATAGTACAATGGGGCGCCATCCAGGCGACTGATCCAGAAGGCAGTAAAAGATCCTGATCCTACAGGGCCACGAAGGTCTCTGAGGCACCATGTCCACACACACCCTATAAATATTAATGCTCTCTACCACAATAAAGTAGTATATACTCTCTCCATCTTTTCATATTTTGACCTCTCCACAAGTTTTCAGCTTTGAACCCATTTTCATACTTCATCAACAGTCAAGAGAACTGTTACGCTGAGAGAAGTGGTATTCACTATAGGGGGCACCAAGATGCCTAAGTGGGGAGCTAGGTAGGGTAAGCTGGGGCCTTCACATGGCGTGACCAAAGAAAGCACATGGAAAAACGGGTGAGTAGCAAACACCAGAACCCAGAGAGCCGCCCTGGAAGGGTCCTGTAGTGGCCTGGATGAGGTGTGGGATGGAAGCTAATGACTGTAACCCAACCTGTTCTTGCAGGTGCTTCTACTCTCCTTCAGGGGGAATATGGGCAGGAAGGGGGAGGCAAGAGTTGGGTGTATCAACTGTCACACTACTTTCCTATGAGGCGGGGCGCTGTAAAAGCAGGTATCAATGATAAATGTGGGGCAGTCCTAATTGGCTGGGCTTCGGCCCACCTGACTACAATGATTACCGCGGTTTTCTAGGTTGTCCTGAAACCTGGATAGCGGACAGTAGCATATGTGAGCTTACACTGGTGCAGTGAAAGGCAAGAGCACTCATGTACCAAAATAACATACCGACCTGAAAGGGCTGCGATGGCTCCTGCACAAAAAGGGCCCAGAGAGCAATCTTCGTCACAAAAACAAACTGGAGAGACCAACTCTGTTAACAAATCAACAGCGGGGGTGGCCTCTGCTGCACAGGGGGCTTCAGTCTCTTTTGCAGCAGCCGCTGCTATTGGATTTGGTGTTGGAACCAAGCTTTTTGAAGCGGGGAACTCTGGCCCATTCAAGGATCTGATGGCGAGCATGGTGGAGAGCCTCAAGAGGGTTCACGACATGGAAGTGAAGACTGGGTGGTCTAAGGAGATGCTCATGGTCAGGGTGATTGAGGTGTGTGAATTCGCTTCACTCCACATTTCACGTTTGGTTCCTTGGTTAAAACTTATGCCCTTCCAGTCTAAGCTTAAAAAAGGAACAGGTTTTGGCTGCCAGTTTGAGCACTAAGAATGAGGAGGCCATATGTCTTGACATTGGCACCGAGATTGGAAGGTTCATTCTGAGGGACATACCGCCTGTGATCACAAGAGGGGCCATGATTTCTCAGTTGAAAGACTTTGGCAGAGTGATCTCCTTAAATGAGAACAAACTGGTAAAGAACTTTAAGCAGAAGGATGGTAGCTTAAAAAAGTTCACTGTAGGCTCTGGGACTGGGTTTTGAAGGTTAAACATTTGAAATCATATGAGGAGTGACCTTGTTCAGTCCTTGTAGGGACCTGGAGTGTCCCTGTGGTACCTCTGGACAGGTGCTTCTTGTGTGGTGTGAAGGGGCACGTCAGAGCAAAATGTCCTCAGGTTCAACCTCCTGTGGCAGTGGCCAAGCCTAGAAGTCCCAGCGCGGGGGTGTCAGTAATGGCACCCTCTGAGAAAGACAAGTTGGCTCTCCAGAAGGCGTTGGAGAAGCTAACTGAGATGTCGGCCAAAGCAAGGGAGGAGGCAGCAGCTGGCATCACTTTGGAAGCGGTGACTGGAGTGCTGAAAAGTGCGAGGAAGGTCAACAAGGAGTCAAAGTGGACCTGGAAGGCGCGGGAAGACATTGGACTCCAAATCGAGCTAAGTGGCGCTTTGTCCCAATCTGCAAAGGACATCTTGAGTATGGCTGCTTCCCAAACAGATGGGGTTCTCCCCATTACTCGATTGCATAAGAGGCGGGCGACCATTAGGGATGTAGGTGGGACAGAGCGTGCGAAACCCATAGGGAAAGAGGCGGAGGTGAGGGAGGTGTTGCCTGCTAGCAATAGTGGGCCAGCGCCTTCTAACACAATGCCTCCAACCGAAGTTGAGGGGTCTATTGAGGACCCTGGCAATATTAAGATTCCAGAGGCTGTTGTGACTAAGCAGCCTCCACCCTGGACCAGTCTAGTATAGAAAGAGGAGAAAAAACGTTGTCCCACTAAACCAGCTGAGGTGGAAGAGGATGGGGACCCCCCAGATCCTGACACCAAAGCCTCTTTGGTTTTGAACCTATGGCGATCAGGGTTGAATTTGCTAACGCGCGGGGTCTGAATGGACTCAAGCAGTGGCAGCGGGTGAAACTCCACTTGCAACAACACGGGATAGATATCGGCTTCCTCACTGAGACTAAGTCCAAACCTGGGGTGGAAGAGGACTGGGCTTTCCAGTTCCTCTGAAACAATTACTTTACTATCACTTGGTGGATCAATCAAACTCAGACTTTCCCTTAGGGGAGGGAAAGAGGGAGGGAGAGAATCCAAAGGGAGAATCTTGGTCTGGTCGGCGGACAAGGTTAAGGTGTTGGATAAGAGGGTATTGGTTCCTGGAAGAGCAGTGGCAGTGATGTCACTGTTTGAGGAGGAATCAATTTAGTTTATCAGCATTTATGCGCCAAATTCTGGGTCTGAAGGAAGGCTTCTTCCAGAAGGTTGTCCTAAGGATCCAGGAGGAAGGATAAGGGGGTTGGTAGTGTTGTAGGAAGACATGAACTGTGTCTGCTTTAGGGATGACAGGGTTAGGGCTTCAGGCAACTGGAGCTCTGATCCTGGAGCCCACGAGTTGTTTAGTTTAATGATCAACCTCAGCCTACTGGATGTGTGGAGAGCTGGCCGTGGTGAGGAGGGGGAGACTGGGTGGACCCATATCCAGGGGGATCATTTTTCCGCTTGATCTTGTGTCAATTCCCCAGCCTCTCCTGAGTCGCTTCAAGTTGATCCTTCAGAATCATGATCCAGGTGCTTCAGACCACAGGCCCCTGGAACTGTAAATCAGTGACCCTCAGGTTGCTTCTGCGGGGAAAGGGATCTGGAGACTGAACCTTAAACTCCTGAAGTGGAGTCCACTTCAGGATATCATGAGGAAGAAGGTGAGGTGGTGGAGAATCCAGATTGTGAGGAAGCCCAATGCACCAGTAAAAGGGGTGCATATGAAGGCAGATCTCAAGATGGCTTGTGAAATCTTTGGGAGGCAGCTAGGGGCCATGTGTTCGAGGTATGAAACCTTGGAGAGGAGCTTCAAGAGTACCTGCAAACAGGCCATGGTCGTGGGGGCATCTGCCTATATGTCCAAGTCTGAATTGTATGCAAAAACGATGGGAGCCTTCATGGTGGATCGCCTCAAACAACGAAGTCTAGATGGGATGAGGATTCTAACAGCAATGTGGCCCTAGTCCGCAAGGCAGTAGGGGCATTCAGACCCTCGGCAAGGATCTTGTCACTTTGGATGGGGGAGTTGAGGTGAAGGATGCAGCTCGCATGACTGAGGGGGCCAAATCCTACTATAAGGACTCCTTAGCCCCTCTGAGAATGACCCGGAGGCATCCAAAGTACTCTCAAGTGGACTGAGGGTACTGCAAAAGGAGACTCAGCTGCACCTATGTAGCAAAATCTGCAAATAAGAGGTGTTGGATGCCATCCGCAAAGGCAAGAATGGCAAGGCTCCTGGGGAGGATGGGTTGATCTTGGACCTCTTCAAGTTATTTCAGGCAGAAATGTCTAAGATGCTTTCCAATCTTTACAATCAACTCCTACCCTTCGGTATAATAAAGCTGACATTTCCAAAGGGTGTGGTGGTTTTGTATATGAAGGGCGATCCCTCCCTCATGGGGAACTATCAGCCTTTGACTCTGCTTAAAGTTGACTATAAGATCTTAATGAAGATCCTAACCAATCGACTAAAAGGGGAAGTGGCGGACGTTGTTGGGAAAGAGCAGAATGGGTTTATTTTAGGACGAAATTACTGACAACTTGATGTTACTTCACCTGATAGAAGAGTGGGCAAGTAAACAGTATGACCAGAGGGGGTGGCTACTGTTTCTTGATCAAGAGAAGGCGTATGATTGGGTGAATCATGAGTTTCTTTGGGAAGTGTTGAGTAGGGTTAAAATCAAGGGGCATTTGTTGAGACTACTTAAAGAGATTTATGAGAAGGCCTCATCGGTTGTCAATATCAATGTGGTCCTCTCCCACCCCTTTAAGGTGTGTAGGGGCGTGCGTCAGGGAGACCCTCTATCTCCCTTTTTGTTTGTCCTTGCAATAGAGACCCTTTTAGTGGCTCTCGGGAACTCAGACTGGAGAGAATTTACCATCAAAGGCGAGAATTACTCTCACTTAGTGTTTGCAGATGATATGTGGATTTATATTTTGTCATCAGAGGAGGAGAAGGTGGTGATGAACATTCTGAAGATGTACCAGAACACAAGCGACGCTAAGATCAATCTGTCAAAATCCAGGGCTTGTCCCATAGCAGAATGGCGACGTTAGGTGTGGCACCAAAGAGCTCGATCCCCTGGATGGCAACAAGGGAGAAGTTTCTGTACATTGAGTGTCCCATCCCTGGGCGGGCGTCGCCACACGAAATTTGGTTCAAACTTGAAGTGGACCTTAAAAAAGCGGCTTGGAAGTGGCAATGGCTCAACTTATCTTATCGGGGCAGGGCCATTGTCATGAACACTTTTATTCTTTCCAGACTATGGTACATTGCTGAATTTGTTCCACCGCCGGCATCTTCCATCAGGAGAATACAGAGTTCAATCATCCAGTTCATTTGGTGAGGGCGAGCTTCAAAAACCAGTTTCTCTAACTTGTGTCAGGAGGTGAAGAAGGGGGGCATCGGTCTGATTAGCTTCAGGAGTATGATCAAAGCACTGCAGCTGAAATGGATTGCACAGGTTGCTTGGGAGGGAAAATCCATCTGTTGGTCTCCACTACTGGAGGACCACCTCTCTAAGGCTTGCAAGGACAGTTTGAACAGGGATCTTGGTGTCAGCTGGGGCATCAATCAAGGGGCCATTCCAAGAGCGGGGAACCTACCAGGCTACTGGAAACATTACTTTAGAGCTTGGGAAGGCAGCAAGGGTAGAATGGAGGGTGGAGAGTGGACCACTGAAAGGATCCGGGCGATTCCCCTTTGGGGAGGAGCTTGGGGACTGGAGATGAAACCTCATCTTCGCAAAGCCTTCAATAACTTTATTGGGGCGGTTCTCTGGGGGACCTCCTTGATGGCGATGGCTGGAGGGTGCTTAGGGTAGAAGCAGCTAATAATGTTGCCATTACCTACAAGGTTCTGGTAAGGAAGGCATGGGATGTTGTGGAAGCAACTGAACTGCCTTCTTGCTGGAGGAAAGCAATTCCTTCTCTTACTGCATTAGATGCTGAAAAAGCCTGTTCAGAAGGTCGTGGAGGGTAGGATTGGCGGTTGTTCCCTTGAGGAAGAGAAGGCTGGAGATACTCCAGATGGGAAAGCCTCTTCATCCTTCGGGACTGGCTCAAGGTGGGGGAGGTAGCGGTGTCTGCCTCTCAGATTTTACAACCGCCAGGTTCTGGAAGATACAAAACAGAGAGCTTTGCTTGGCGTACATATTCCAGATCACTTGTAAAATGCGACCTGGCCTGATGGACTTTGGGGGAGGAGGGTTAAGGGATGCTGGTCTATACCAGTTCAGAACTTTCTCTTCCAACTCCGCAGCAACATCTTGGTCACTGGGGCGACTCTGCGTAACTGGAGTAAGCATAAGGAGGATGATTTTCTGTATGCCTGTAAGGTTTGCGGAGGGGAGGAGATGGCAAAGCACATCTTCACAGAGTGTCCGGCAGCAGATGCTGTGTGGAGTAGTGATCTCCTTTGATATGAAGCATAACAACCAGGGTGTAAGTTATCCTCTGGTCATCTTGCATGGCCAGAGATCCTGACTGCATATGCACCACCAAATCTGCTTGCAGACAAGGAGGGGTTCAGGGTCCGGTGCACGATATGGGGTAGGCGATGTATGGTCTATGGCTTTCCAGAAACCAGCATTGCTTCCATTCAGATGAGATCCAGGAAACAAGCTCCCTGGCCATCATCAAGCGACGGCTAGAAATAGCTGCAGAAAACTAAGGCAATCCTCTTTCCTCAAGTAAGTCCAACATGAGGGTCAGTCTGGTCTCATTTCTCGCAGTAAGGGATGGGAGGCATATCTCTGAACTGTCTGGGTAGCCTTTGCTCCTGATATACTAAACAATGAAGAATATGTCAGTTTGGGGGTGGTGTGAGCCACCCCACCCGCGATTGGGCCCACTTTGGTGGTGCTTAGATTCGTGCAGCCCCAGTGCAGCGAGGGCAGTACTACGGGTTAATCCCACATAGGTGCCTGCACTGGGTGCCCTAACGGGCACACAAAAAGCTCAAAGATGCCTAAGTGAAAACGTCTATCACGACTAATGGAAAATAATAGCAGTCACAAAGATCAATCTGCTAATCTTCAAGAAGCGTTGCTTGATAGATTAGTATCCCATAGTATGAAGTGCTGCCCCTGAAGCCTGAGAGTTTTGAATTTTGGGCCATGTTCCAGTTCTCCTTGCCCTCAATTGACGGGAATCAGTATCAACTCCAATTGAGAACCTTAACGACATTTTTTACAGTCAATAAATGGCATCTACTCCATATGTACCCGCTCCAGCTGCTCCCAAGCTTCTTCCATGCCCTCCACCAGTGGGATCTTAATACCTCAGCCCAGCTGCCAGTGGGAGAACTGATCCTTGGGACTGAGAGATACCTTCAGAACTTTGTTCACCTAGCTATTATCACCTTCTAGAGCTAGTCAGGTTGAACCATAACGAAGTCTCCCAACAACTAGGGCTCACTCAGACCTTACATCCCATGTCATCAATTTTTACAATGAAGTCTCCTCCTTCATCAACAAAAAACAAGAGGCCATCATAAATATACGCCAATTAATCAACAAAGCCTGAGGTCAAATTGTGGTGTTAGATAGCGGAATATCTGGCTACCTCAAGGACCAACTGCGTCAGAATATCCTAGCCATGAGGCTGCTTGGAACCAGCGCCTTCACCAAGTTAAAGATCTGGTATAGACCTTACAACACCGCTATCAGGAGCTGGCCGCTAAAGGTACAACTATGAGAGTGAAGTACCTAGGGTGTAAGTCCAGGGGAGCGTCCCCTCTGCTTAGACTGGTCGGTGTTCCCATTCCACAATAAAAGGTCTGAAGAGGGCGACTGTCCCTTTCATCATACATGGTGATCTCGCCCTAGTGGTAGATGAGCGCTGAGTAACAGCACTTCCTCTAAAGATTCTTCCTCCTATCCCTACATTCCCATCTGTTGAATTAGTATGGCGAATTGAGGGAATTTGCACTGAAATAATTGGAAAACTCCCTCTCCTTGGTCTTAGTTCTTATGAAGTCAACGGCCTTGAGGCCTCAAAATCAAGGTCCAAAAGCTTTAAACCTTTGGTAATGAAACCCAACGGGATTGCACATTCAGAAAAAGTGGAATCAAGTATCAAATCTTTGGAAAAACTCGCCAATGGCATCAGGCCATTGGAAATGTCATTGGTTTGAAACCTTTCTAAAACCTTTGGGGACAAAACCCAATGGGTGTGTACCTCCTAATCAGAATGTGTCTAGTGAATCCTCAGTCAAAATTGCCAATGACATTGGGCCATTAAGAAATGATGTTGCCAATTCGGAACACCCTCAAAAACATTAGTAAAAAGCCATGGCAAGTCTGTACTTTCATTGTCAAAAGTTGTCAATACCTCAAAACCTTACCCTCAAAAGGCAGAAGTGTTATTTGATGCATCTCACTTAGCTGAACGGATGCCAAAGAGACCAGGCACGAGTGTATGGGTCTCCTGAACCCATTTATGACCATTTGGGACCACTCCTATGTGGTGTGACCTTGGGTAATTCCCATTTCCTATTGGTCGAGCTGCTGTTGTTCTAATTAATGAAAATTCAGTGAAAATGTGAGTTGGACATCTGAGGTCAAACTGAAAGTAACTCTCCAGCCGCCAATGCCTTTGAAGTCAGTTCAAATTATAATAGTTTCCCTTCTCTCTTTAAAGTTCTCTGGGTTAAATCAAATCTTGAGGGCCCCAATCCCATGCTTTAATAAGTTATTCCCCAAATTGACCACTATTTAAACAGTCAAACTCACTGAGGAAATTGACAGTCAAATTTCTTAATTTTACTTTCTATTAAAAATCTCCTTGAGTTCCCAATTTTTGATTTTGTTTTAAAATTTTCTTGTCAAACTCCCTATGGCGCTAAACCTGTGGCCCATCGGTACCTACATTGGCTGGGCAATACCAGTTATGATTGTTACAATAGCCCCCTCCGTAGCTAACTGGCCATATCATGTAAGATAACTCTGGGAATTTAACCTAAAAGTTAAAGCCATCTGCCAAAAAGATAATGAATCCTGTGCGCATATTTACTTACACTTCACGTGAGAATCCACCCCCTCACCTCTGTTTTTGAGTAAAAACTTCCTATGGATTATCCTGAAGAAGCCAATATGATTATTCAACTACCTGCAGCAAGGCCCACGGGGTCTGGAGTTGATACTTCCTGGTTTATTTCCAGTTTCCTTTTTATGCTTGCAACACACCAACGCTCACTTTTAACACATCTCCCCACACAATATAACGTCATTTGAGTGGCAATGCCTCTGGCATTCTGACTTGCCTTTTAGGTACTTCTGCATCCTGACTGGCAGGTCAGTCTAAACTTTATATGCCATCTCCCTGATATAATCAACCCTTTACTTTTTCCAGCCATTTCCGCCTAATTGTAGAGATGGGCGTTGCAGTGGTTGCCCTTTACCAAGTGAACGTGCAGTCAGTAGTTTGTCTCCTGCTGTTTGTTTGGTCAGTTGCCAATTTTGTGAGCGGAATTTGAATTGCTTTAGAGGACATACTCCATGGTAGCATGGCTCCATTGGCCGCTGCACTCCACTTAACTCTCCCTCAGGTAGGGAACTCAGATGTTCCTTTCAATATGTTGCCAATCAGGTCCTTGACGCCATTGCTGAGGTGTTAATGTGATCTGCAAGTTGCCCTAAATAATGCTGCTTCATTGTCCAATGTCCAGCAATGAGTTGCCCTTTTGCATGCAGTGAAATCTGAATCTCGTCAGTAGGTGCGAGGACTTCTGCGTTCTGCTATTTGAGCTGGTGATCCTACCTCACTTGTCACAGCAGTATCAGAAGCTTTGAAGCCCCTGTCCTCCAGTTGTAAAGTTTGTTCCGATTACTCTCTTTGATTGCTGAAGCCCCTAGCATGGCCTCTTTAGTCGCACTCTTCTGCGAGCAAGCCCTCAGGCTTGAGCTTTCTAGTGATATGCTCCAAGAAATTTTCAGATCCGCGTTGGATTCTGCCTCCACTTGTCACAAAGTCTGGTCCACCTCTATGGGAACCATGGATCAAATTTGTCAGGAAGTGACTTTTACCAACGCCTCTATCCACCATCATTCTCACCCTCAAGTTGGAAACTTCATGTCCATGTTTACCGGAGGGGTCTCAGCTCCTGAATCTGCTGTTTGTCAGTATCAGAAGTGGTTTACAGATCAAACGCTGCCCCCACGCACAAGTTGATTTAACCTGGTTTTCCTGTCACAAGTCAATGAAAGTCCAGCTTGAAGAAGATGGGACCCAACTTCTTATTATCCTTATATTTGATCTCATAAAAGAGCCTAACTTCCACTGATTTGCTCACTATCTCTTCAGTGTCAGCAGAAATAATCGTGAATATACAAAATTACACTTACTTTGTTTTGCCAATAAAAATGAGTATTAGAGCACACCAGGTGTCTTTTGAGGCCTTGGTGAACACTGGAGCAGAGGGAACTTTGTGAGCCTAGAGTTGGCCCACCATCTTGATATTGACCTGAACTTGGATCCTGTGGTGATGGTCGCTTCCTTAAACTCCCATACATCATACATCGCATGGCGCCCAGTGCTTTTCTCAGTTCACCAGTTTAGTTTATGTGATCGCTTTTCTTTGGTGCCTGATCTCATGTTCCCAGTAATTCTGGGTGTGGGCTGGTGGCGTCAGCAGCATGTAAGAATTCACATTGAAAATAATATGCTGTCGTTCTCCAATGGTCAGTTGAAGGGCGAGTTTCCTTTACTGGATACTCTTAGTAAGGCTCAAGGCTGTAATATGATCACTTCCCTTGTTGCCCCTGCAGGCCTCCCATTAGATTTTTCAAAAGCGTTGTTGGGTTATCAAGGTACCTTTGACTCCAAAAAGTCAAACCGCCTTCCCCCACATACTGAATTTGACCTGAGATTTAAGATTATGGTGCAGGTGGTGAACATTAACTTCCCACTGTACCCGCACACTGCGGAGGAAGAGGTTGCTCATGATACATGGTTGGACGACATGCTTAAGAAAGGTGTCTTGAATGAAACTTCCCTGGTTGCCTCCCCCATTGTTTTTGGCAAGAAGGCCAATGGTTCCTTTGTCCCTGTGTGGATTACAGTCATCTTAATAAGATCACAGTCCACATTTCCTACCCTCTTCCTTTGGAACAAACAATTGGGCAAGTAATTTTTAAATCACAGTGTTCTCAAAGCTCAATATTGTGAATGCCTTCCATAAAATTTAGGTTTAGGAAGGTCAGAAATGGCTTACTGCAACATGTACAAAGTGGGGTATCTTCCAATTTAGAGTGTTGCTTTATGGGATAAAAAATGCACCAACCACGTTCCAGAGAAATATTGATAGTGTGCTGAATGACCTCCAATTTACATTTGCGGTTGCATAGATCATTGATATCATGGTACATTCAACTACTCCCAAACAATATGCAAAGGACTTAGAGGCAGTATTGGCTGCCTTACAAAGCGGGCCTGTTCTTTAAGCCCTCAAATTGTGAGTTTTACAGGGAGAAGGTTACTTTCTTAAACATCTTGTCTTAAAAGATGGGTATACTATTCCCCCAACAAGTTGGATGCCATCCACGTATGGCCTACTTAAATGACCCAAAAGCAGTTGAGAAGCTTTTTGGGTACCATTATTTTCTTGAAAAATTCTCCCCTGCCCTATCCCAGTTAGCCGCCCCACTTCATCCACTCAAAGGTATATATGTCTTCTTTCATAGGATGCCCCATTGCCAGCAGGCATTTGAATTGATTATAGAGGGGTTCTTGTCAACCACATCTTAAAATACGCGGACCCCTCCAAACCCTACATCATGGCACGTGATGCATCATCTATTTTTCGGGGCTGTCTTGCTTCAGGAGCACAATGGGTTGAAACATTCAGTCTCATATATTTCCTGCAAGTTCTTTCCCACTGAACAGTCCTGGGCCATCTATGACAAGGAGTTGACAGCCGTAGCATGGGCCTTGACCCTTTGGAAGTATCTCTTGCAGGGCGCTCACATGAATTAACATTGTGCACCGCTCACCAAGCTCTTCTCTACTTCTGAAAGCCACAGAAGTTGGCCCACTGTCAGGCTCAACCCTAACAGGATTTGTTTAGCTTCACCTTCAAGTATGAGTTTGTCAAGGGAGCATTGAATGTCCTTCCCAATTTCCTAAGTTGTAACCCCATGAATTGCCCTGCTGACTCAGATGAGGCAGATTGGTTACAGTTATTCCCCCTCCCAAATCTTATCCATCGCCCCTCCTGTGGTTTTGGGCGTGAACTTAGCTCCAGATGAACCTCTAATTTCTCAAGTTTTTGCTTCCCAGACAGCCTTCGCAGAAAGTGTGGACCTCCTGGAGCGATTATCCCTCCTAGATTCAAAACATTATTTGTACTCATGGGATGAGGGCTTCATTCATTTTCAGTCTCAAATTTGGGTCCGCCCTCTTCTTTAAGCCGAAGTGATTCAGGATCATCATGATCCCCCTCGCAGTTGGACACCCTGGAAATAAGAAATGTATTGAATTGATTAAGCGTACTTATAATCGGTCAGGCTTGTCAAAAGAATTGCTAGCTTGGATTGCCAACTGTGTAACTTGTTCGTGGGCCAAGTCAGATTAGTCAGGAAGGAATGGTCTCCTTCACCCTTTACAACAGGCTGAGGGTCCATGGACATTGGTCTCCATGGATTTTATTGTCAAACTTCCCTAATCATATGGATTTAATGCGGTGATAATGGTGGTCAATCATTTCACCAAATTTTCACTAATTATCTCATGCTCTTCTGCTATCACTTCTTAGGAAACTGCCAGTCTCTCTGCGCCATGTGTTCTCTATGTTCAGTCTCCCACAAGAGATTGTCAGCAAATGTGGGCCCCAGTTTATGGCGCGGTTCTGGAATGAGCTTCTGTCAATCTTGTAAATAATCTCTGTCAATCCATGATGTATCATCCCCAGTCCAATGGACAAATTGAGCGGGTTAATCAGATCCTGGAGCATTACTTGAGCTGCTATGCTGCAGCCGCACAGGATACCTTAGCTAATGACCTTCCCATCACACAGTTTGCCTATAATGGAACGCGTGCCTCTATGGGGCTTCCCATATGAAGCAAACCTTGGGGTAAAACCCTCATTTTCAGTTGGTCTGTGCCTGCGCCCTGAGGTCCCAGCCACCGCAGATCATGCAGAGCACATTTGATCCACTTAGTTTTTAGTTCAGGAGCATCTCACTAAGGCTATAAGTGACTACAAGCGGTTTGCAGATTAGAAGTGGCTCCCAGCACATGATATTGTGGTGGGTTCATATGTCATGCTTGGCACGCATCATTTTAGGATGCAGATGCTTTCTCAGCAGTTTGCAAGTAAGCGTTTGGGTCCCCACTTGGTGGAGGAAGTTTTGGGAAATAGAGTTTTCTGTTTGAAATTGCCATCTTACTGGAAGCAACATCCAGTCTTTCATATATCTCAGCTGTCCCCGTTTAGGGAGCGATCCCCTTGAATCCTGAGATGATAGTGATTGAGGGTACAGAGGAGGCTGAAGTGGAGGGCATTTTAGCATCCAAAAGATCTTAGAGGTCAGTTCAATATCCCATCACTTGGAAGGACTATCAGCCTATGAGAGAAGTTGGGTCAAGGCCTGAGATTGCGCAAACTTCTTGAGCTGGTCGAGGCTTTCCACGTCTCCCACCCCAAAGCTCCCCATCCTCTATCAAAAATTTCTACTTTAATGGCGATTAAGTTGCCCAAGGCCCACAAAATTTAGCTCTTATGCAGTTTTCCGGGTGTGGTGCACCTCCTTTGGCAAAAAGGAAGGCTAATGTAAGTCTGGGGGAGCGTCCCCTCTGCTTAGACTGAGCGGTGTTTTATTTACAATAAAAGGGTCTGAAGAGGGCAGCTGTCCCTCTCATCACACAGGATGATCTCGCCCATGTGGTAGACAAGTGCTGGGTAACAGATTAACCTCTGAAGATCCCTCCACATGTCCCCACATTCCCCTCTGCCAAATTAGTACAGCAAATTGAGGTTATTTGCGCTAAAATAATCTGAAAACACCACCTCCACAAATCTAAAAGGTTCTTATAAAGTCAACAGCCTCGAGGCCTTAGAACAAAGGTCCAAAAGCTGTAAACCCTTATTAATGAAGCCTAACATTCTTGTACATTAAGAAAAAGTGGAATCAAGTACCAAATCCTAGGCAAAAATTGCCAATGGCATCATGCATTTTGGAAATGTTGTAAGTTCAAAACCTGCTTTAAAGCCTTTGGTGACAAAGCCTGACTGTGTACCTCATAATTGGAATGTGTCTAGTGATAAATTCTCGTTTAATGTTGCTTAAGACATTGAGTTATTGGGCAATGATGTTACCAACTTGGAACTCCCCTTTAAATCATCGGGGACAAGATCCAATGGGTCTATACATTCCTTGTAAAATGTTGCAAATAGCTTAAAACCCTACCCTTATTAATCATAATTGTCATTTAATGCATCTTACTTGGCTGAATGGATGCAAAGTGACTAGGCACTGCGTGGTTCTCCTGAATATATTTCCAACCAGTTGGGACTGCCCCTATGTGGGGTGGTTTTGGGTACTTCCCATTACCCGTTGGGCGAGATGCTGTTGTGCTAACCAATGGAAATTTATTGAAACTGTGAGTTGGGCATCTGAGTTCAATCAGACAGTGACTCAGCGCCACCAATGCCTTTGAAGTCAGTTCTGATTGAAATCGTTTTCCCCCTCTCTTTAAAGTTCGCTGAGTTAGATCAAATCTTGAGGGACTCAATACCATGCTTTTATAAGTTATTCCCTATCATGATTCCAATATGACTGGATGATAAGCCTTAAGTCAATTGGTAGAATGGATGAAATCCGCCGAGTTGTTTTGAGTATGATTAATTTGAGCATGCTTTGAAATGAGACGATATTGGGTTGCTGGGAAATTGGCCGAATTGGGTGATTGTAAATTAACAAATGAAGAATTGGCGGAACCAATGAGATACAGCTAAGTGAATTACTAAGCCATGAAAGTGATACCATCCAAAGTTGCTATGATACAACTGGGATGAGATGATCAAGGGATGTAGGTTGTTAGTAGTGTTTAGAGTAAGAATAGAGTGAGAATCCACTGTATTAAAGTATTAAATAAAAGAGAGTTGAGGGAGCGAGTGCTCCATATTTATTTATTTTATAAGTTTATTCTGTTGTCTTGAGGACAATGATCATCATATCGTTGGTCCTGATTGCTCAGTGGGTCAAACCCTGTGCAAATATCCATTGGTGTACCTCCCTAAATACTGACGATTTTATAACATTCCCCAAATTGACCACTATATAAACAGTCAAACAAACTGAGGAAAAAGACAGTCAATTTTCTTAAAGTTACTTTTTATTAAAAATATCCTTGAGTCCATATTTTAGATTTTATTTTCAAAATCTCCTTGTCAAGCTCCCTATGGCGCTAACCCTGTGGCCCATCAGGACCTAAATTGGCTGGGCAATACCAGTCATGATTGTAACAGTATCCCCCTCTGTAGCAAACTGTGCATATCGTGTAAAAACCTACTGGGAATTCAACCCAATTGTTAAAGCCATCCGTCAGCAGAATATCAGAATCCTGTGGGCACATTTATCTCCACTTTATGCGAGGATCCACACCCTCACTCTGTTTTTGTGACAAACCCTCCTTTGTAGTATTCCAAAGCAGCTAATCCAATCATCAAACTCCCTGCAGTAAGTCCCATGAGTTCAGGAGTTGCTACTGTCTGGTTTATTGCCAGGTTCCTTTTTATGCTTGAAACACATCGGCACTCTCTTGTAACCATCTTTACACAATATAACATTCTTTGAGAGGCAATGCCTCTGAGATTCTGGCTTGCCTTTTGGGTGCTTCTGTATTCCGACTGGCAGGGCAGTCTAAATTTTATATTCCATCTCCCTGACATATGGGGCTTGAAGGTCTTAAAGTACGTGAGGTACCCAAAAGGCCCAAAGGTCCCCAAGGGCCTCAAGGGCCCTCTGGCCCCCATGGCACCTAACCCTAGAGACCTTAACAACCCGTGAAAGGACTTTTTAGCAGCTTTAGCCGCCTATGTGATCAAATATGAAATGAGCTAAGGGATGCAAACTCTGATTAGATGGAATCCTCCTAAACCCTAGGGTCTCCATTGAGGCATTATTGGACAATATGGATAATACTTATTGCCTTCATAACCTTACTGATAGCTGCATCTCTCAGCTCAAATAAACTTTTGAGGGTTTAAGACCCATCTGATTACACTTGAGAGTCAGCTTCTCCTTCATGGCGCCGATATTCAAGCACTAAAGGAGCAGGTTACCCATAAGGCTTCCATTTTCTCCCTCATTCAAAACTAATAAAATAGCCAAGAAGACCTATAGCCTAAGATGACGTTTGGACCAGCAGGTCCTCCATGACTATGCAGAGACCAAGATCTCTGAGATGGCATCAATTACTGGCATTAACACCTTCTTTACTCCAATTATAACTAACTTTAAACCTAATTTTCAAAGAAAGGTTCACCCCTGGCCAAGAAAGCATCGTCTCTTTACTGTTTGGTTATTAAAGTTTCATATAAGAAGCCACTGACTGGCAAAAGAGAAGCATATCCACTCCTGAATTACAGCACTGCTTGGGAGATCATGACTCCCCACTTGAGAGAATGAAACACCTGGGAACAGGTTTGTAAGGCCTTAATCCAACAATTTGGCAGCATTTAAACCCTGATAATCTAAGAAAAGCTTTTATTGGTATCCGCCTGAATAAAGGAGAGAGACCGATGGAGTTTGCTAGCAGCTTCTTCTCATAAGTCTAACCCTTAGTTACCACCAATCATATTACTTTGGACGACGCCATCACTGCTGTCATCTCCACGTTGGGGTCCTATCCAGAAGTTAAAATGCATATAATTGGCCGAAAGACTGGTTTTACAGCATTTGAGAAATCAAGGGAGCAAATAACGAGATCCCTGCATCTACCTGCACTCCAAGGCTACCCCTTTGGGTTTCTCCAACCATCCACGGACCTATGTGGTTGAAAACCATAAAAAACTTTGACCTCAATGCAATCAATCTAATGTTTTTAATCACAGCACCAAGACATTCTTGAAACATTTTTCTGAGGCAGCGGGAAAAGGGCTGTCAGCATGAAGTATGAGGCGCTCCATGCTGACATCCCTACCAGGACTCAAGAATCATTCATGATCCTGGATGACCCTAGAGCTATCATAACTGAAGAAGAAGTTTTGGTACCCATTGACAGTAAAGAAAATTTTTACTTCTTATTCTTCTTCCGATGACTCTCCCATGTTTCTCACAATATCTCCCAGTTTGGAAGTCTGGTTGCCCATGTCGCAGTTTGAGTTCATAAATTTTCAGTTCTCACCAAAGTTGGCAGTAGTCCTTTGTAAACAATAGATCATCCAGAATGATTAAGCGCATCAAGATTTCTCTGGACTTGCCACACTATATGGAGTATGGTATGGCTGGACTACAATGTACCTAATCTATAGAGGCTAATTATTCCTACCTATCTAACTTGGAAAGCTCTCTGTAAATACTGCCGCCTTCACGCTGGATAACCTGAGCTATGACCTTCTTCTTATAATTTAGTTTCTTTAAGACTACTAAGTAGTAGTACACTATGACGACGGATTTTTATATTTATTGGGGCATTGGGTCCCCCTAATTTTTGAAACTTCCCATAACTCTAAGATGGAGATCAAGGCCTGAGCTTGCCTACTAGAGGGTGGACCAATTAAATCGACTTATATCACGTAAGGGGCTATTAGTTCCAGATGCCCTCACCTGCTGTTGATGGACAAGAAGAAATGCCAATCTATTTACCTTGGGCGACCACTATACCTCTAAAATCCCAAGTCATTGCTGACATCTGAGTCCATGTTAACATTTAACTGGACAACTTCTGGATATCTGTGGACTAGACAACCCATCCTCCAAGGAGGTGCTAACATGTCTGGGAATTCTAGATCACTTTTATGCTGGGTTTATATCAGTGATGTTGGCTGACCTTACTGACAAACCCAGGGTAATAGGCCCAAACAGTCCCGCCACTTATGTCCGCCTCCTACCAGTAGAGGATGTTGACGACGTCTGTAGTTTTGGGAACCTAAAGGACTTTGGTTGGAGACGCCCCATCAGTGTCCCTGGTTGACACAATTATCAGAAAAAAGATCTCGCTGAAAACCAACATCACAAAGTTCATGAAAATTTTTAAGGAGTATTCAGACTTATTCAAGCCTTAAACCACAACTTTAGAAGATTTAATGGGATTCTACATAATGTAAAGACTGAGGACGCTCCCCCCTTATGGTCCTGACCTTACCAAAAGAGTAAGGTTGAAGAAGCCCAGCAGGCGGTTGAGCTTAGACAACTAATCGAAGCTGGACTCTTAGTGCCTTCGTGCAGCCCTTAGGCCTCTCCCCTCCTGTTGGTTCAGATGAATTATAGCAGCTATCAGGTGGTGATGCACTATCAACGGCTTAACTATATCGCCAATTAGGATAGCTATCCTTTGCCCTGAATTGATGACTCTCTTTAAATGCTCGACAGGTTACGGAACTTTTCTGCAATAGACCTTGCAATGGATATTAGCAAGTGGAGTTCTCCCAAAGAACGAGTCAATTGCGTGCTCATAGCCAACAAAGGGCTATTTGAGCCCATGAGTATTCCCCAGGGCCTCTGTAATGCTCCAGCCAATTTTCAACGCGCCATTGAAGGGATCCTCAGGGAATTAAAGCTTTCATCTGCACACATCTATTCAACAGCATCACTGTCTTCTCACAAACTTTTAATGGACATATAGAGCATCTTTAAGACGTTTTTAATTGAATATAGAAGACTTAAATAAAGGTCAAACTTCAGAAGTGCTCCTTCTTCCAGTCAGAAATAGAGTTTTATGGGGCGCAATGTCCTAGGATGGCACCCAGCCCATACAGGAAAAAGCAACGCCTAGAAAAAAAAATGTCGTGCCCCCAATGCCTAAAGGATGTTTAAGTATTCTTCTGGTTAGTGGGATATTATTTTCAGTTTATCCCTCGATTTTGTGACCTATTTGAATTATATTTTACCTCCTGCAGAAGAACATGCCTAATGAATGGCGGTTGGAACAAGAACAGGCCATTAATGCATTAAGGAACGCTATTTGTACTGAATTTATTTTAGTCTACCCACAGTTTTGATCAACCGTCCAAGCTGTTCACAGATGTGAGCAAGGTCGCCATTGAAGGCCATCCTAGCCCAGAATGATGAAATCAGGTCAACCACCCAGTGGACTATTTTAATAAGACTCTGAATAAGGCCAAACATAATATAGCATTATCAAGCGGGAATGCCTGGCTTTTCGCTGGTGTTCAAACGTTTTTGGCCTTATCTCTACAGGACCCATTTTACAATAATCAATGACCATTCCTCGCTCTGGTGGCTTCAGCAGATGAAGGACCCAGATGGCTGTTTAGCCTGATGGGCCTTAAGGCTGCAGAGTTATGATTTCACCATTTTTCACCGCGTGGGTGCAATCCACCAGAACGCTAATGGCCTCTCTAGAATGCCAAGGCTGCTCTAACACCCAAAGAAGACAGATTGTATGATCTGATTGGTCACCTGAACACTGGGAGTTGGAAAACCCTGAGGTCCAAGCTGAGCTCTAAAAAGATGACCTGAGACACTCAGATTTAGGACGGTCTGCTATATAAGAGGGTAAATAAGAAGTAACTCCCTTATGTCCGCCCTTCTTCCAAAACTGACATTATCCTAGAGGGCCATACTACTGTGTGACATGGGGTAATTAAGAAGACTCACGATTGGTTAAAGTCACGATGCTACTGGGACCAAATGGTGGAGACCAGACAAGAGGTCCTAAAAGCCTGTCTGACTTGCTGATACCAAGACTTGGGCAGTACTCAGTATTAGCACTAAGTTTTCACCCAATGGGACCCTTTAATGTCATTAGCATTGATGTGATAGGCCCTCTTCACAATTGAATGCATGGCCACAAATATATTTTACTAGCCGTGGACTATCTAAACAAATGGGGCGAAGTAATTTTGGTCCCTGCTTCTGCTTCAAAAGCCACAGCTTTCTTCCTTACTTTATTCATTTTCACCCAGCACTGATGCCAACAAGCTTTACTTTCAGATAATAGATTAAATATCACCTCGCAGGTAGTCCAAGAACTTGCTTTTCTTTTTGGCACTAACCAATGTTTCGTTACTCCATATAACCCATCCACTAAAGGGTGGTGGAACATGCTAACAGTTCCCTTATCTCTTTTTTATGGAAGATGTCTGCCTCCAACCCTGCTCACTGGATCATTATTTACCCAGTTCATTTCTTGCCTATAGGGTAAGCTACCATTGAGTCATTAAATTGTCCCCCTTTGAAGCTCTATATGAACTGCTCCTTGGATCCCAAGTAGCGTTCAGTCTTTGCTTATAAATCTGCTCATGAGGATATGATATAACCATGAGGACCTTAGCTGATAAAATTGTCCGGCTTCAAGCCCTATCCATGTAAGGCATCATCACATCCACCATAAGTGAGACATCCCTACCCAATGCTGGCTGACCCTCCTTACCCATTTTTTTAAGTGACCTCATTCTCTTCTATCATAAACTTGGAGGTCAACAGAATAAGCTTGACGTTCTTTGGTCTGGACTTATAAGGCTATCATAAGGTGAACTTCAAGTACTCCATATTAATGTCAATTAGGAGACAGTGGTGAATTGATTGCATGGCCAGTTCCTCTGGCCCTATACTCCCCTTTGACAGAATATTGATGGGGGATTGTTGGAATTTGAGATGACGATCAAGCCAAAATCTCTGCTCCCAAATTGAGCCTCGACTGATTGACTCTCAAACCAGTGAGTTTGGAACCTCAATCTTAAGGCACCATAACTAGATTTGATTAGGAAGCATCATGCATATGAGAAGCAATGTGATCTCCTTCATAATCCCATCCTTGCTTCTCAAACCACAGGAGGCGCCTCCCTCACTGCAGCGGTCATGAGGACAACGTAGTACAATGGGGCGCCATTCAGGCGATTGATCCAGAATGCAGTAAAAGATCCTGATCCTACAGGGCCACAGAAGGTCTCTAAGGGACCATGTCCCCACATACCCTATACATATTAACGCTTTCTAACCCAATAAAGTAGTCTATACTCTCTCCATCATTCATTTTTTGACCTCTCCGCTAATTTTTAGCTTCAAGACCAACCTTAAACTTCAGTGACAGTTAAAGAACTGCTACGCATTAATACTCATTGCATTAATTCTTTAGAGATTGGTGAGCTACAGACTCTTTATTGACATTAAATAATCGATCATTATCCTTTATGGTAATTAAGCAATATAATTCTTGGAACTAAACTGGGTATGCATGCTTTTATGAATGTTACATGATCTTGTCATCGATTTTTCATTTGCATTAGTATGCATCTGTTTTTACCAATTACATAAAGCCTATCTTGTGGGATTTACATTTCCTCCTTAAAAGTAATCCTTTAATTTTTTAGAGGAAAATAAGATGCTCTTTTAAGCTTTTATAATTTTATTTAAAATGCTTGAAAAGCATTGTGCTCCTTGCAAAAAGAGAGCTCTAATACCTATAGTAAGTTTAAGGTTCCCAGCTAAAGCAAAAAACTGGATTAAACCATACACTCTTTTAGGACCAATAAGGATACCAACCTACGGGATTTCTGTTGGCTAAGGTTAAGAACTTAGGTCTTACTCTTAAGGAGTTATGGCTGGCATTTTGCACCTCCTGTCTTGAACCTCTACCATCCATAAATGATCAATAATCCTAAAACTATTATTATCCTAGATATCACCTGAGTTTACCTGCTCAAAAATGCTTAAACCTGCAAATTCATAATAGTAATGGTTTGGAGATAGAAATTAGTGAGATACACTAAGCCAATTAAGAGGCCTAACTATAGTCTACTCCACGAGAAAAAAATTGACACCTGAGGTCGCCTCAGATGAAGAAAATCTGAGAAAAATTCTTCCTAAAAGAATTTACAGTTGGTAAGGTACTTACTAATGTAATTAAATTGCTAAGTTTTCAAGGCCGTTAAGGTCAATATCAATCATCAAATACTTAATTATACTGTAATAATAGCGCTAGCTCAACTATGCAATGATAATTTAACAAGCCATTCTAAAATTCTAGGTTAGTAATTAAGCATCCTACCAGTGGTAACGTGTTGAGATAATCTTTAATTTTCTTATAATAAAATTTTATTAAAAATCTCTTATTTCATTAATATTTTTAAGGCTTTCAAAATCCTAAACTGCACCCACTTAGGCCTATGAAGGGGCCAAACTACTTTTGTTAGAGTTTATGTTGGATTCTCTGTTATTTACCATACTATCTGCCACAAGTAGTGGGCACAATAGATGCATAGAGGAGCTCTAACTTATCAAGCAACCAATTATGAGCGAGTTACTTCACAAAAGGGCCCAAATATCTTCCCCTAAAAACCTGATGTAAAAAAATCAACTTTAAACACTTTAATAGGACTTAATTGTATACGTGCAAGTTAAAATAAAATGTATAGGGGCAGCGTAGAGAGGCTATGATGAACACTTTTAAAACTCACAAAAATAGGGATTTACTCACCAGTACAATGAAAAAAATTACCCATCATCTAGGCTTCTTCCACTTAAGCAGCTATGAAAACTCCAGTAAAAGAAACATGGGCTCACTTAGTACTAGTTCTAAGCCTGGAATTTAAGGAGGTTACAATGTTTACTATTCAGTATTTTCTCAAGAATATAACCAGATTGATCATACTGCCACATTATTATACCGGCAGTACTCTATGGACTATTAATTCTGTTGTAGGTATTTAAATACCTACCAATGGAATCAAATTCTTTCTTGCACATCAGATGTCCGACAATAGGTGTTAGTAGTAAGTTTTAGGGCGCATTTTCTTAAGAGTTATAACTCCTGTGGCGGCTAAATTACTTTATATACTCTTGCAACACCAACCCAAATTTTTTCAATTGTATGTTGATTAAAGCACCTCATTATGCTAAAACTAAAATGCATTAACTTTCTCCAAAAATACAATAAATCTCACAGAAAAAAATACATAACTACTGAAAACTTACATATATGGTATGAAAAATCAAAAATGCATTACAAGTTACCAAAAATTATATAGTCACAAATTAAAATCTCTTTATTAAGTCTATAGGAATAGACAGTGCGGTTAGATTTCTACACCAAACCAGATGGAGCACTCGATTTATGCTCTATTGTGTATCTCTTTTTTATAAAAAAGTTGCATAAGGTCTAATTGTGTTATTCTCTTGAAGATAACCTGAAAGTTTAGGGATAGGTCATCTGATAACCCTCAAGGTAAAGAATTATTATCTTTATCAAAGGCCTCTGCATAAGGCAATGTAAAGCGTAATTAGATCCCAATGCAGAGGCTTACTCAAGTTACATAAAAAAAGCCCATATTGAATCTATCTATGTCCAAATTCAAAGTGATACCAACTGAAACCTCACTGTCAGTATTGAACACCACGAATACTTAACATTCTAAAAAATATGGAAAACTTCCTATCAAATTTGTGCTTAAAAACTTTATGTAAGATGTAAATGACTTTTACACTATTTCACTGAAAAAAAACTTAATTTCTTTCACTAAAACTATCTAAAGACGTCTTAAAACCTGGATTTATAATATTACAAAGAATTTTAGGGTTGCAAAGTACCCTACTGTGACAGTTGAGGTTTATCCTAAACGTCATATTTCCCTGATCTTTGATAAGACAGGACAAACTGGTGTGGAAGGTAGAGGGGGTGAGAGAGCATTAGTCTAGGCTAGACCCCATGTTGAGACTAAGACTTGGGAAGGACGGCGGTTAGATGTTTCGTCAGGCCTGGGATCGAACCAAATGGTTTTGAAGTGGGTGGTTTCTAGGTTGAATGTGTATTTGAATCAGAATTGGAGCGATTCTTGGGTGTGGTGGTTCAGCCACTACAGAATTCAATCTGACCTAAAAAATTAGGGTTTGCTTATGGCATGTTTCAAAAGACATAACGTCAAGCATAGCAAATGAGCTTAACCTATCCTTGCAGCAGAGAGCTATAAGAGAAAGGACTTGAGAATGGGAGGTTCTCTAATTCCGTTTTTTATCAACTTGCTTTATATATTAAATAAATCCATTGCTAAGCCTTACTTATTTTTATTACTTTCTTCCGAGGTTTATATTGATAAATTTAATCTAACAGCAGCCATGTTTGACCTATACAAACAGGAGTTGGACTTTGAGAGCAAGATTGGGAAGGCTATTGCCTCCCTATACACCTTGTCTTGGAGTCAGGGCATGTTTCTGGGGGTAAGCATACTCGCAACTGTCCTCCAAGGGGTGTTTATCCGTGGCTCCTGTAGCATGCGCACTAGAAGTATGGTCTCAGGGACCTTGTCTGCCCTTTGGTCATTGACTTGGGCCCTGCTTCCCAATTCATTCGTGGCTCACTGGAAGGAGCCAGTGCTTTACATTAAACGGAACTCATTTACTTTCCTGTCATTGTGGTGGCAAGCAAAAGAGGAGCTAAAAGCAGTTGTGTTCCTTGTTTGGTATCACCAACTGCGACACTTTTAGTGGTGGTATTCAGCAGTGCTTTTGCTTCATGAGGTATACCAGGTGCTAGAGTGTGTGTCCCAGTGTGGTTGGAATGTGATAGGACTGGTGAAGACCGGAGGGAAGATTCCATCAATGCCAAGCTCATAGGAGTTGGAGCTGATCCATCAAACGTTTGGCTGGGTTCAGTTCTAGAGCGGTTGATGAAAGCTTCAGGGGTGAGGGTTTTTGCTTTACAGTTGAAGCAAGTTTTTGTGAGCTTGCCCGTGAAGCTTTCAAAATGGGTACGTGAACTTTTGGAGCAGCAGGCGGGGTTGCCTGACTCAGAAGAGGAGTGTTTGGGCTTGATTGACCGAGCAGCATGTCCAGATGAGGCACAAGATTCAGTTTGTTCAGCTTTGCTGAAGTGAAGTCAGGGGATGAAGTTTGTAGAGGAATATGGCTGGATGTTCCAGGCATTTGCCAAAGTAGCTAAGCCATCAGAGTCTCAGCTTCCTCGCATGTTCCGTCAGAATTTGCAGGCTGATTTGTTATTGGCAATGGCATCAGTGTGGCCTGCAGCGACGTTGGAGGAAGAGGTGGCCTTGGTCCAGGCTCGCCAGGAGTTGATGCGATTCTAAGTAATCTCCATGGTAAGGAGGCAATGAGACGAGCAAGTTCAGAGCCTGTGTACAGCTCAAAGGGGTTTAGGTATGTGGAGGAGGAAGGAAAGGGTCAGGGGGAGACTGGAGAGGGTGGCGAATTGCTGGAGGCGGCAATGGTTGAGGCCCCAATCAGGTCCTTAAGGCCCCAAAGAAGAAGAAGAATGCTCCTTATAACTTTCGCAAGAAGCCAGTGTCCCAGAATAAATCGCTTCCTTAGCTTTAGTCATATTTATTTCTACCTGTAGAAGTGCTGGAAGGTCCCGGGAAGAAGGAGTGTGGAAAGGTTTGGCCCTGGTGGACACTGGGGCTGATAAGAGTTATGTGGATGAGGAGTAGGTAATAAATGCTGTTTGAAGTTGCAGGAGGATGGATTTGCGTTGTTGGCGGATGCCACCAAGAGGACTGCAGTCTGGAAGGTTCAGGCCAAGATCCTGTTGATAAAAGGCCTAGATGAGTTTAAGGAAGAATTTCATGCTATGGCTCATTTGCCTCATCCAGTGGTACTGGGGATGAGGTGGTGGCGCCAATTCCGTCCACAATTTAAAATGATGAAGGGGAAAGTGCTCTTGTCACCTGAAGGCTCAGATGTGTGGGAGTGGAAGTTCCAGTCTCAAGGGTCATCAGTGAAACGAATGGGGGGAATATCTTCAGTCGCGCCATTAATGGGTTTTCCAGAGGAGTACCAGGATTTTGCGTCAGTGTTTAGAACCAAGGGTGAGGCACCCTTCCTATCTACGGGGAACTTTGCATTTAGTTTCTGGTTCAAAGAAGGCTCTTAGTTGCCAAGGGGTTATCCAGTTTATCCATTGAACTCCCATGCTCGGGAGGCTCTTGATGAATATGTCCATAAGATGCTAGGTCTGGGTTTGATTGTGCCGTCCAAATCGTCTGTGGTTTCACCAGTGTTGCTGGTGCCAAAGGCAAGTGGTGAGCTACGTCCATATGTGGACTTCTGGCGCCTCAATGCAGTGACAGAGCCTTACCCTTATCCAATGCCACTCCTTGAAGACATTCTACCCATGATCTCAGGGTGTGTGGTGTTCACCAAATTGGATCTGGTTGACGCGTTCAGTCAAATTCCAGTGTAGCCAGAGAACCAGAAGTATACCGCATTTAAGTATTACTTAAGGAATTTTGAGTATTAAGTTATGCCATTTGGGCTGCGTAGTGCCCCGCAGTTTTCCAACGAATGATTGATTGTGTGTTGGGGCTTTATTGGGTAGGTGTTGCGTTGCCTATATGGATTATATTATGATATTTTCCAGGTTGATGCAAGATCACGTGAAGGATGTAAGGAGTGTTCTGGAGAAGTAAGCCAGGCGGGCTTGAAGTTGAATCTAAGTGTGAGTTTAATGAGGACTTGGTGTTTTTTCTGGGAAATGTGGTTTTCCAGGGGGTTAGTAATATGTCCTGATAAACTGCGAGCAGTGAAGGAATGGAAGGCCACCAGGAATTGGACTAAAAACGGACTTTTTTGAGGGTAGTGAACTTTGTAAGGAGGTTCTCCAAGAATTTAGCTAAGTGGGCTGCACTGCTAACAAGGTTGACTGGGAATAACCTTTCGTTTGGGGGAGACTGAGGAAAAGGCTTTCCAGAAGGTGAAGACCAGCATTCTGACAGCCCCAGTTTTGGCCCATCCTGACCCCAACAGCCGTTTGTAGTAGAGACAGATGCGTCAAACTTTTCACTTGGAGTGGTGCTATTGCAGGAGAGTAAAAACGGGATTGAGCACCCTGTTTGTTACTTCAGCAGGAAGAAGGTTCCCGCTGAGAAGAATAACCCAATCTACGACAAGAAACTTTTGGCAATAGTGGCAGCATTAGGGGAGTGGCAAAACACCTGTTGTACGCCAGGCATTCAGTTGTGATCCGGACTGATTTTTGAGACTTAGAGTATTATAAGTCCCCACATCTGATGAATCAGAGACAGCCCCGGTGGCACTTAGATTTGGTTTTCTATGACTTACAGATTGATTATAAGCCAGGGAAACAGAATATCTTGTCAGATTTGCTGAGTCGTGATTCAGGTTTGGTGTTCTCTGAGAAGAAGTTGAGGAAGTTTAACACCGCTACAATGTTGCCATTGAGTTTGTTTGAAATGATCCAGGGTTGGAGAGAAGTAATCTCAGGAAGAATTGGGACCGCACAGTGGAGGAATGAGTTTGGCCAGCGGATCTTGGATGAGATGAGAGAAGGGGAGGCGAGCAAGGAACATATGGGGTTCTCAGTCCAGGGAGGTCTTATCTGGCATTAAGGAAAGATCTGGGTTCCAGTGATGAGTTTGCAGCAGGAGGTTTAGTAGCTAACCACGATTATCCTTTGGCTGGACATCCAGGCGGGGAGAAGACACTGGATTTAGTACATCGTCTTTATTCATGGAGGGGAGAGGGTGCAGCAGCATGGCAGTATGTGGAGAAATGTGTGGTGTGTGCCAGGTCAAAGTCCAGCTGTATGGCGCCAGGAGGTAAATTGAAGCTGTCTCAGATTACGCCTAGGCCATGGGCCTCTGTGAGTGAGGATTTTTCACAGGGTTGCCCAAGTCCCAGGGGATTGACGCTCTTATGGTTGTGATGGATCGCCTGAAAAAATGTTTAGAGTTTTTCCCTTGTCAGTTAACCATCTCTGCAAAGGTAGCATGTCAGATCTTTATTAATGAGGTCTTTTCCTGACATGGGGTACCAGAGGAGATTGTGTCAGACTGAGGTCCACAGTTCACATCTCAGTTATGGTTACATCTGTTAGGAAACTTGAAGATAAAGGCCTCCCATTTATCAGCTTACCATCCCCAATCAGATGGCCAAACTGAGAGGGTAAATCAAATATTGGAACAGTATTTGAGATACTATGTCTCAGGGCGGCAGGATGATTTGGTGAGTTGGGTAAAGTTGGCGCAATTTGCATATAACAACCACAGGCATGCTTCCACAGGAATGACCCCATTTTCGCAAACCATGGTCAGCACCCAGAGGATATGGGGCCTCAGGAGCAGGGTCATAATCCAGAAGCAGATGAGCTGTCACGTGAGACTTGGGATACCTTGAGGCTCCTGAGAAAGAATCTAGAGGAAGCAGTCGTAGCTCATAAGAGGAAAGCAGATAGGCATTGGTAAGAGGGGAGCATTTTCATGAAGGGAGATTGGGTTTTAATAAACGCTTGGAACTATGCCATACCTGAGAGGAGCTGGAAGTTGGGCCAGTGGCGTTGGGTCCACACCCAATAGTGGGGACGGAGAATGAGGTGGCATTTAAGCTGAAGTTGCCTGAGGGTCCTGGGCTCATCCAGTGTTGCTTGTTTCACAACTCAAACCATTCTTGTGGCAGCCGCCTGAGAGGCCTCCCCTCTGTTTCCAGATGAAGGGGCTGAAGAGTACTAGGTGGAGGAGATCCTGGACACAAAAGTGGTGCGTGGTCGTAGGTCATTTTTGGTCCAGTGGAAAGGTCACCCACTTGAGGAGGCTCGTGGCAGACGTCCTGAGATTGTGCCCAGTGTTCTGGGAAGACCTGAGAGTTCTTTTTATCAGGGGGTGATGTGACAGTTGAGGTTTATCCTAAACGTCATATTGCCCTGATGTTTGATAAGACAGGACAAACTGGTGTGGAAGGTAGAGGGGTGAGAGAGCATTAGTCTTGGATAGACCCCAGGTTGATATTAAGACTTGGGGAAGAATGGCGGTTAGATGTTTCGTCAGGCCTGGGGTCGAACCAAATGGTTTGAAGTGGGTGGTTTCTGAGTTAAAGGTGGATTTGAATCAGAATTGGAACGATTCTTGGGTGTGGTGGTTCAGCCACTACATAATTCAATATGACCTAAAAAAATTAGGGTTTGCTCATGGCATGTTTTAAAAGACATAAGTCAAGCATGGCGAATGAGCTTAACCTATGCTTGCAGCAGAGAGCTATATGAAAAAGTACTTAAGAATGGGAGGTTCTCTAATTCCGTTTTCTATCAACTTGCCTAAATATATCAAATAAAGCCGTTGCTAAGCCTTACTTATTTTTATTACTGTCTTCCGAGGTTTATATTGATAAATTTAGTCTAACAGCAGCCATGTTGCCTATACAAACAGGAGTAGGATTTTGAGAACGAGATTGGGAAGGTTATTGCTTCCTATACACCTTGTCTTGGTGTCAGGGCATGTTGCTGGAGGTAAGCATACTTGCAACAGTCCTCCAAGGGGTGTTTATTCGTGGTTCCTGTAGCACATGAACTAGAAGAATGGTCTCAGGGACCTTGTCTTCCCTTTGGTCATTGACTTGGGCCCTGCTTCCCAATTCATTAGTGGCTCACTGGAAGGAGCTTGTGCGTTATACCTACCCCTTTATTTGTATAGATAGATATGTAGAGTAATGTTAATAATGCCAAGACCCTTGCTACTCCTGCTTCACAATACTTTTAGTTTTTTGAATCCTTTTCTAAATTCTTAGTTTTAAGACATATGTAACCCTGGGGCTACATATAAACTTTGTTTAATGTAAATACTGGTTTCTCAATAAAGTTCTTTTTAAATTCATGCTAACTTTGGAGTCAACATAATCATCAGGTTAGTTTATCTAAGGAGACCATAACAGGTTTTGCATCAAAAAAAGCTAGGATACAAGTGCCTATAGAATATATAGGTAAGAATAATTGTCTGTTTTTTGTAGTTAGATCTTAGTACTCAGTTTCATAGAAGTCCCTTAATATTTAGAATGTTAAAGAAAACTAG
This sequence comes from Massospora cicadina, assembly GCA_022478985.1. Taxonomy (NCBI): domain Eukaryota; kingdom Fungi; phylum Entomophthoromycota; class Entomophthoromycetes; order Entomophthorales; family Entomophthoraceae; genus Massospora; species Massospora cicadina. The sequence continues at coordinate 48,183 of JAKSZP010018479.1, forward strand.
GAAAAGTATATCTCTAAAATCTAACATATGATATAAGGCAACAATAATTTTCTATAGTTGAGAAAAACTTTGCATCTTGCCATGTTACCCATAAAAAGTCAAGTGAAACTTTACCCCCTTAAAACTTAACTTATACCTGAACTTATCAGCACATCAAAAAAGTTTATATAGGTCTTTGATCAATAATTGACATATAATATTTCCAATTCTAAATTTTATTGCATTCTTAAAATAACAGTAATCCTCTGTTTGGGTTTCATGACTGTTATATCCTATGCCGTTATGAGTATGTGGCGTTACAAATGGGTAAAGCTATATATAAGCTAAGGGATTTATTTAAAAAGAAATTCCCATTTTTTCACCTTTTCTAGCTGTATAAAGCCGGATGGAGCTTCAGGGTCATCTATAGACTTATAAATCTATTTTTGTAACAGTGCTAACTGACATCCTATCATTAGGTTTAATGTTGAAAGAAATTTTTAAGAGCCATAGTTTATACTAAAATTTTATTTTTTACTAGAAATAACTTAATTGTAATCAAATGTTGATGAGGAATGTCATAATGAGTTAAGAACAAGGAATTATATATCAGATCTGAGTGATGCCATTTAGTTTTAAAAAATCTTGCTATATTAACATATAATTCATGCATCCTTAAGATACCTTCTGAGAACAAACAAATTAGCGTATATGTTTCATCCTTAATTTCCTTCCAGCTATAGTTCTCACTAAATCTGAACACTAAGAAGTCATAGTTTTGTAGCTGCCAACTTACACTACTTTAGCTATTGTAAATTTAATAAAAACAAGCGCAACATTTTTAAACAACAATATAGATATGAAGGGACATATGATCACCTCACAAAATGAAGATGGCTTTACATAAATGACCCCCAACATAGTTATAAAAAAAGCTTAATGATACATGTTGTTCTTAAGAAGGCTTATGCAAAACAAATTTGAACTTTTACCACCTAAAAAAGGCTATTTTGCCAACTTATCCCATGGCCATCAAGCATAAACGCGCTTTTTAAAATATAAGATGTGACTAACTTTTACCTTTGGACAATAGGAAGGTGACACTAAGAAATACTATAGCTTTATATGACGCTTAAACTTTGCAATTGTTGATGCCTTACTAGAAATGCGAGATGCGGGAGATAAATAGCTATTGTTCTTTATTCTATCGATAATTTTCCCTAGAAGTTATGTTATGTCTTCTACAAAATGATTTTCATTACAGTATCTATTCTAATGGCAATAGCAATACATAGCACATCTTTTTCACTACAAATTTTGAACAACTTCTAGAGAATTATCATTAATCAAATTAATAGAATTTTATCACTTAACAAAAATGGTAGAACAAAAGACTTACAAAATTTCTACATATAAATTATGAGAAGCAAAACAAATCTACGGACTCTCTGAGCTGAAACCTTACATTACAATGCATTATAGTATGTAAAATTTTTATACCGTTAGGCATATTTATTAACCATTATTATAGGTTACCCTTTCAGCTAAACCTTCACAAAGTCAAATATTTCGCTCATAAGATTTTGGAAAATTGTGGTCTAATAAAAAGGATAGAAACATCCTAAGAGATTTTTAATATTAGCTCTAACCTTATATTGAGTGATAAAAACTAGACTCAATATTTTTACTATATATATCAGTAACATGTTTTTAAAGACAATTTTGGGTTTAAAAGAGCCCCTAAGACTAAGGCTAATAAATTATATCATAAACCGTTGCTTGTCACTCAAGGAAAAACTCTTAGTTTAAATGTGACTTATAACTGGAAGAAAAATTAGTACAGGTAGCTCATTGTACAAATGAGTGCTTGGCATGCAGTAGATTGAAACCTAAAAGAATTCCTATAATGTGGCTATTGGTTTCTTTTCAGCGGGTTAAAGGCCCTGTTTCTCTATTTCAGTATATTTTAGATGTAGATCTTCTGATTTCTGAAAGTTAAATATACCATAACGGTTGTGGTTAGCTAATTTAATTATTTTGCTTACTTTGTACCAGATACTTTAAAAAAATGGTAGCTCAAATGAAAAACCCTTTACTTTATATTTTCAAAGTATAAAGTCTAGATTGAAATTATAATTAATTGGGCAATAGTCAATCTCTCTAATTTATAAGAAAGATGCGTAAATATATTAATTCAATAATGACGTTAATCTGCATACCACCATCATATTATAAATATATTGGTCAACTAAGGTATGGATAATCTGTACATTAAAATACTGTTGCAGATCCTTTATAAGATACATTGCATTTTTCTTTTACTTTTAACTATATTAATTCTAACACTATCTAATTTCTAATCTTCAATTTTAAACTTATAGTACAACTCACTCTTTATAGGAACTATATCTAGAATACTTAGTTTATGCACTACTAAAATTTACAAAGAATATCACTTGGATTTTAATTGGAAGATGCAGCTATCTTAGTTGTGGTAATTAAGGTATAAAAAAATTGCATATTAAATGTAGGATTGGACTTTTTATAATTCAGACCACTGTATTTTTCATGTTAACATATAAAAACTAGACAAAAATGGTGGAAACAGTAGCATAAGTGCAAGTCCTTATGGCTTCTAAACACGGTTGTAAATGCTCCTTACTAGATAGACCTTCCATTAAGCTAGTATATTATTGAAGCCTTACCAAAGAGCTAAATTATTATTATAATGACTCAGTATTTAATTACTGACCCTCTTCTAGGAATGAGTCCTGAGATTATTTGTCCTTGTATGTGTGAAGCATCAGCATTGGGCTCTTTATGCAAATATTTAACTTGACAATCTTGGCCTATATATATTCATATAACTTTTCAATCGATGCATTAATGGCTTATGGCTCAAAAATAAATTTAATATAAATTTTGATAGCCTTGAATAATAAATCTGCGAAAGACCTCATTAAACAAAACCCTGATGTTTCATCATTTAGTGCTCCACGGCAGGGATGAACCAAGGCTTTAATTTAATCTTGTCTCACCTTATCCTTAACCTTAATTTACCTACTATGCCTCACTGTTTATTTTAAAAATTTCTTCTTCAATATAAAAGGCTAGTATAGTAAAGCCTAGCCCACTCTACGCCGATTCCTTCCTAAACTCAAGACAAATCTAACTTGAGGTCTAATGGATGATTTTGCCAATACCAAGGGTCAATATTTGCACCAAGAGTTTACCCCCTTGAATACTATAAATATTTCCAATTAATGATTAAATAATGGTACACTAGAATTTATCTTACTTTTTTGTCCATTTGTTAATTTTTGCTAAATCATATTAATAACTGCCTTAATAGAAAAATTACCTCTAAGATAGCCAAAGAGTATTCTCCCTAGTGACGAAATATACCACTAGTAAGCCGCTGATGCTAGTTCAACCCCTAATATCTAGCCTTTTAAAGGTTTACTGGCCAACAAACTAGATTTCCTAAAAACTGGTGCTTCTTTCTAGGTGCTTCCAAGATTACATTGGGAAAATACATTTACAAATTTAAAATAGCCCTTGAGGCTTTTCTTTCTCATAACAATCACTTTAGTTACTACAATTCAATTCAAACAGCAATTTTGGATAATCACACACAGGAAAGATGGGTGACTTTAATAACAAAAATAATACAACATGGGCGAGCGTCGTGGCAAGCAGTGCACTTAACGGTGCAACTAAGGGCAAGAAACGCCCTGGAGGGGACCAGGAATCCAATCTGCAAAGAAATTGCAAACTCAGACGCTGTTTGGGTTTATGGTAGTTACTGTAAAGCATGCACAATACATGTACATTCAATTCAACCAACCTTTGTCAAAGGTGGAACATGGGATCAGACTCTTCCTTGGGGATGGGTCATCAACCCTGTGGGAGAAAACATGTGAGGCACAGCCCTCACTTTTCCCTCATGCGGTGTATGTAGCCACCAACAACATGGGCCACGGATGGATCAATATTGGTTTTAAAACAGCCAATGAAGCTGATGCCACAGCAAAAATCTGCGTGGAAATTGCCCTCCCTGAGGGCAAAAAAATTGTGCGCACTGCGTGCACCAGATGGAACAAAGCGAAAACTTTGTTTATCTCCTTTGACTCGCTCCCCACCAACCTTCCTTGTAAGGTAATTAAGGAGGAGCTCCACAAAGGTCTTGTGGCCTACGGAGAAATCCAACAACTCAAATTACAGCGATTTTTCTTAATGCCTGACCTGTGCACGGGCAAAGCTATTGCTGTAATTAACCCCTTCCCAGAAGTGGAAGAGAATTTATCCAGAATTCCCTATGCAGCAGAATTTCACTTCACAGATGGGGGCCAGTCAGCTGCATTCTGAGTTACACCAGAACGCGCACCACCCATTTGCAACCACTGTGGCTCACTGGGCCACAAGGAACGTGCATGCCCTGTAAAAGAGGGCTTAATGGAAGATGATTTTTGTGAAGAAGCTATGGATGAAGATAATGAAAACTTCGCCAAAATGACTGATGGCCACCACCCATTCTGTTGGGGTGAAAATGGACTATACTCCATCGTGGACCCAGTTACAAGTAAACAGCGTAAAGCAGCACAAAAAGCCCACAAGAGAGCAGCGGCTGAAGCGGCGGCACATGCGGAATCCGCCTCTTAACCATTGACAAATTCAGGAGGATATTTCAGATATTCACCAAACCAATCAATCAGAACAATATGCCCAGGTCGAAAATTTTCACAGTAACCTGACTGAGTCACAAAGTGACATCAGTCATGCACATATTGAGGAACAATGCAACCTCAATCTGGGCAAAAATGCGGTGCACAATTCACCAAAGTCAAACCTTAAAAATATAAAATCCAATCAACAATCCGCATCAAATCAACATGAGACCTGTGCAGGAAAAGTTGAAACAAATGCAAAAAACTGCAATTCCATTGAGGCATTGGATCAGATCAAGGGAACCAACAATGGCAGTGAAAGAGTTGGAGTACAGATGTGGAGCATGGCCAAAATGAGCCGCGGTGGGATAGGACCAGAGGGTCCTCCCAACCGCTCCTGAGGCACCGCAGGCACCTCAGTGTCAATAGGGACATTAAATATCGCGGGAGCCAGGGCTCATACGTCCCAAGCCAAAAAGCTGGCATTCCTGCGAAAACCTCTTGTAGACATCTTGGCCATCCAAGAAACCCACTGCCTACAAGGGGAAGAAGAATCCTGGTCAATCAGGGTCGCACCATAACACTCAGTATGGACGTCTCACTGTGGAGTGATAGTCCAAAACAACAAAACAATATAATTACAAAAACATTATCACACTTGCACGGTTGAGTCCTGGTAGCAACAATCACATGCCAAGATGAAATAATTTCGTTAGCATGTATCTACGCACTGTGCACTGCAACTGAGAGAAAAAAAAATTTGAAAAAATTTCTACCCTCACCCTCCCACCAGATAACATCATGTTAGGCGATTTCAACTGCTGGGATAACCCCAATACAGATTGGCCTAATCCCAGGGGATACCCACCTGAAAACATTGAATATTGCACAATGAAAGCATCTATTGGCTTACAGGATGCTCTTCCTCCCAATTCACCAATCCTTCCCTATATGACTAGACCCAACATACGTGAGGGACTTCTCATATCAATGAGTTGTATTGACCACATCCTCATCCCAAAATCCCACCACTCAAGAATCTCCAAATTTACAACAAAAAAGATCAATTTTTCTGATCACCGATTAGTTACAGTGCAGTTAGCGCCAACCCAATCCCACACACAGGTGTCGCCTTAGAGAAAGCTTCACCCAGAAAATATAATATTGCCTGAGATATCTGACTGGGTTGAAAACAAGGCTACAAACCCAGAATTCACAGCCCCATTCACTTCAGATCCCATTGGAACATGGGAAAATTTCAAAAAAGATTTAATCAACAAAACCCAACATATTGCATCACGCAAGTACACCGCGGACACAGCCACAATCAAGCGTACCTTGGCAGAACTAGACCACTTGGAAATAAATACTCTGAGATCTGGCTATAGCCCTAATTGGGGATGCAAATGGGCAGAAATTTCAGCCTGACTTAAGAATCTCATCTTTGAACACCAACACAGAATCAAAGTATCAAACAAAAGTAAGTTCATAAAGGAAGGCGAAACCTGTTTGACATACTTTTTCCACCAATTCCACTCCCGCGGAAACCAGCCCATGTGCACACAGGTCCGCAAGACCAACGGCACAGTGGCAACTGACCCTGAGGAGGTCAAGGCGGAAGTACATCACTAGTACACCAAATTATATCGCGATATGCCAACAGATCCACAAAAAATTGAAGAATTTATTCAAACTGCCAAGATACAAAGTACACCACTAAAGTACAATATACTATCCCTCATCACACGGGAGGAGCTTTGAGAAACAATTCGCGGTGCACCACGTAGGAAATGCCCAGGGCCTGATAAGATACCCTACGAATTTTACAAAAAATATTTTCAACAAATCGCCCCCCTCCTATTGGCGTCAATGAACCAGAGTTTGTTGGAAACACGCCTATTACCAGGAGGCCATGAATCCTACGCTATAACCTTGTATAAAAAGGGTGACAAGTTGGACCTGGCCAACTGGCGCCCAATTGCACTCTCCAACACTGACACAAAAATTCTAACAAAAATTCTAGCAGCTAGATTAGGCGCATCTGCATCTGACGTCCTATCACCCAACCAGTTTGGGTTTATACTAGGGCGTTCAATCTGGAACAACATTAACCCTGTTTCAAACATTTGCCAATCCAAAGCAACTGGTGCCCTGGTCTTCTTGGATCAGGAAAAGGCGTATGACCGTGTTAGCTAGCCATACCTAAAAGAATGTCTACATGCCTTCAAACTCCCACCAAAATTCATAAAATGGGCGATGCTCCTAACAGAATCTGCAACCATGGCTGTATGCGGCCCTGGATTCCTAACAAACAATATCAAACCACACAGAGGGCTCAAACAAGGGGATCCCCTCAGCCCACTGCTATACAATTTCAGCTTTAACCAGCTCCTCCGAGTAACTGACTCACGTCTCATGGGGATAACCGCACAAGGACAATCAACAGTCAAGATACTGGCCTTTGCAGATGACTGCGTAGCAGGTATAGCAAACAATGAAGATGCCTGACAGCTGGAACACACTCTAGAGGAATACTCCAAGGTGAGCAATGCATCGCTCAACAAAAGGAAGACAGAAATCATCCTCTTAGGCAAATACACAAACAATTGGGCCACAACATCAGAACCTCACACCAACACTTGAAGGAAAAACCCAATCATTTTACCCTTTGCAACACCTCCCACCACCACTCCTGTCTGACACCTTGGAATCTGGCTAGAATCAGGGGGATATGCTAATGAGACAATGGAAAGTAACCTGTTACAACGGGTATCCAAACGCGTCGCCTCCCTCAAGGGAAGAACCCCAGGACTAACAGGACGAGTTACAATTGCTAACTCGCTCATCCTCCCAATACTGTGGTACCAGGCCCATGCGATAGCCTTCTCACCTACCTTTATAACCTCAATTCGCGCGCTTATCCGGGGCTGGCTGTGGCCTGGCTCTCACCCTCCTATACGGATGAAAATGCTATTTGGCCCACGCTCAAGCGGAGGCATGGGACTAATATATTGTGAGAGCCATGCCAATCACATCCTAGGTACCTGGATAAAGGAAATCCTTGCTCCAGACCTCCCACAACAACATTGGTCCAGAGCAGCAAGGACTAACTTTGCACAGGCGCTCAAATTAACCAACCCACATAGTCCACCCAGACTACTTTCAAACCTTGCCAAGCACCCTACTGCAACGGGTCCACATGGAACCTCCCCTCATTTCAAACATATCCTCTGAACTATCCGCCGTATGGGATGGACCATAGAAAACATGGGTACTATACAGGGAAGGGGACGACCCAGCCCCCAATTCAAATTAAGAAACCCAGAAAACCACCCCCAGAGGGATATGCTCGCAACAACCCCAAGCATAGCTAGGATAGAATACCTAGATATTCTGGACATTCCCTATGATTTAACCACACAGAAAGCAATGTGGAAAATGACACACCACCCACTCCTACAACCAAGGATAAGAGCAAACGCCTGGCGCTGTTTGAGAAGGACCTATAGGACGGCGGACCGCTCCAACTCCCTCCACAAAACATGTGCAGTATGTGGAGGGGAGGGATCCTTACATCACCGCCTAGAAACATGCCCCCAACCAAAGCTATATGGCAGGAAGTCGCACTCCTGCTCAAGATTCAAAACAAACAGGAATTCTCGATATCAAAGAGTATCTTTGCGCTCCAGATCGAGTCACCAATCCCATCTACCCTCTGCTCCCTAATAATATCCATTGCAATGTGGACAATACACACAATTGCAATAGATGCATTCAAGGGCACGGTCCCAACCATTCATGGGATTATTAACAGATTCCATGTCCACTTACTAGAGCACTTCCAAGCCTTGCTCTATGGATATATGAGACCAAGACAATAAGCGCTCATAGAATCATGGTTCCCACTCTGGTTCCTCCACACAGACCCTTTCCTTCACACCTGCTCCATAGCAGGGAAACCCCCTCGGAGTAGTGCACCAACCCCCCATACCTGGCAGTCCCGCTGGTAACAGGGGTAACTTGAGTACCCTGGGGTGCCCAATTTTTATATTTCTTAGTTATCCTCTTAGTTTCACATATATTTGGTAATGTCTGTCCCCTGGTCAGCTTACCTCAGTTAAATAAAAATCTTAGCCCTCTTATGCTGATTCCTTTATGAACTCAAGACAAAGCTAACTTGAGGTATAATGGACGATCTCACTGATACTAAGGGTTAATAACTGCTCCAAGAGCTTACCACCTAAAATATTATAAGTATTCCCAATTATTGAATAAATAGAGTTATGGATGTTTTTATCTTTCCCTCTATAAATTTACACTACAGTGCATTGACTACTGTCTTAGCAGAGAGGTATCCTATTAATAAGAGCTAAAGAGCTAACTTCTAGTGACAACATATTCTACTAGGAAGCCACTGGTGCAGGTTCAGCTCGTATTTGTCTAGCCTTTAAAGGAATAATGGCCAAAAACCCAGAACATTTGTAAAGTCCAAAACAAAAAGTGGGTGGGGCTTTAGTTTCACATCACAAAAGAAATTGATCAGAATGTATTGTATCTTAAAGATCGTTAACCCTAGAGAACAGCTGTATAACTTCTCAGGAATGCTTCACACTTAAATATAGGTAATTCTTTTCATAAATTCTTCTTCACATAAACTTTATCTACAAAGTTTTTTACCCTATTAGCTATTATGTACAACCTACTCACAAAAGTTACTCACTTCTTACAGTATTTTAGGGAGATGAGGCTCCCTAAGAAAAGACCTGACCTTTTAAGTTAACTAATTTAACATGTTCCAAGAAACTATTAAACTTTAATGAGAAATTTGATTTAAACAAACAAGTTTAGATAACTTACAAATCTGATGCATACTGTTAACCAAAAATTGGTAAAACAAAGTACAAAAAAAAGATGAACATAAATAATAAAAAATTATAGATGCACTTATCATAGATATTAATATAGTGAATAATAAAGATTTTAAAATTTTAAAATAAAATAAACACAAACTACCTGTTATAGATTTGTGCCTAATTCTTAATATTTTTGCTTATTGCTATATCAAAAATTAAACCCTTTTAAGGTTTTAAGATGACTTAGGGACAAGGGTGGTTAGCCTGGAAGGTAAAACTGCTTCCACCCTAGTGCTGGTTTTGAGTTTGAAGCCTGTACTGGCTAGAAAATTTTCAGTGTGGTATATTTGTCCCAAGGTCGACCCACCTCAAATAATGATAAAGATGAATTAGGGACATTCAATAATTAATTTAGGTGTTAACAACCCAATAAAAAACAATGCAATGGCTTTGTTAGATTAAACTTTAGTACTGTTTCTCTAAGATCATATCCTTATAAAATCAAATTCTTGTTTATGATTTCTGTTTGTTTTTTAATAAATAGCTTTGACTCAAATTTTAGTATTGACAGCTGGTTCACTTGAGATATTCAAAATGAACATATGCCATATTATAGTATCTTTTAAAGTTAAAAGTTCTTCACTCTAGAAGCCCTCATTTGCCAGGTTCTGAATCGCCTTACTCTCAATATAAATAAAATGGCAGTTGAAGCTGCTGCAGCTCCTGTCAACACCCTCCTCCACCAACAACTCCATGGGGCAATGGAACCCCTGGTTGAGGGTATTACAATCCCAAATTTCCCCATATGATTTTGAGGATGATGCAAAGTACGAAATTGAGGAGCTTGCTTTGGTGCAAGCTGCACTTGCATTAATTCTGCAAAAACCTCTCTTTTTGACCCCATTATCCTGAAACTTGCCAGCAAATCAAGTCATTTAGTTTTTTTCTGCTCTCATGTTTGTTGAGCATCAACTTGCTCAATACATTGAGGCGATGGATACCGCCAGCTTAGTCACCAAAGATAACCCACAATTATACCTACTCATTCCACACGTCGCTGATGCTCCCACCCTGATGCTGTCCGCCATGGTCCGCCAGTTAAAGAAGATGCCAAACAAAAGTTTCCTCAAAGCTTTCTCCCCTTCTGATATGGCTTCCTAGGATGTTAGCTGAGGTGCCATATTAGGAATTTTTTTCTAATAATCCTTTTATTTGACCCAATTGCAAATAAAGATGCATGGAACTCCCCCTTTTTGGGTTAAGAACCACTAGTGCTAAAAAAGGCACTTCTACTCGCATAATTGGGAAGATCTTAGGTGTAAAAATAAGCACCTCAGCATTGTATAGTTGCTTTTCAATCAGCCCAATTGCATTTTGTCATAAAGATGAGGAATTTAATAAATTGGGTAAATGAAAATATGAAATTTGAATAATAATGCACCACTAATTGGGATGTCATCTGGACTCTCAGTAGTATTAACCACTCCATATTTAATGCTATCCATATGCATGTACTATTGTGCCATACAAAGATTGACATACATAAAAACTAATATTCATCTATTGTAATTGCATTAAATTTGAAAATGCAATTAAGTTTATGCCATAAACTCACTTAATTCACCCAAGTGGGTCCCATAATTGGCCATAATAATATCATATCATTGCTATTATTAGCAATGATAATCAGGATGTTTAAATGCAATCAAGGCAGTCTTGGTGTGAATCTAAACTAACATATTATGCAGATGTATTGGGGAAATATCAAAAGATTTATCAATGGGTTAATCTATCTGCATTGATGGTTTTCTCAAAGTGTTGATTTTTGAGTTAACCATTAACATCTTACAATGTCCTTCATCTCAACCTAGCTATCCAGGTGGTTTGTAATGACTATAATGTACTTTAACCCCTGTACTAACACTCAAGGGTCCCATCACATCTACTGACATCATGTATCAATCTTACCCATGGCGTACTAGCTGGTATTCCATCATACTCTTGTTAGTCTTGTAGAGTTAAATCTCAAGGAAACGGCTATATGCCATTAAGTCATGATTGATCATTTCCCACCAATAGTACTTGCATAGATGGTCCATTGTATTTTGTAACCGCAATTCCCTACGACTTTGTGCGCAGCTTGAATAAGTATTGAGCGTTCTGATGGTTTAGGAATAAGTACCTTTTTCCTTCAATCGACTTGAAAAGCTGCCTATCCTGAATCAATACTTTCAATTGCTTTATTAGCGTGCTTTGGACATCCTGGGGGTCAACCCCAATATTTCTCTTCATTCATCTGTTGGATTAAAACATCCTTTTGCTGGTATTAAACTTGCTCAGCAGATAATCTTGATAATCCTTTAGCATTCTTTTGCTTCTCTAGCTCAATGTGTAATTAAAAAATTCTAGGCTTGCAGTTTCAAAGCCCTTTATGCCAGTTTGCCCTCTGGTTAATTAAGATTATGAAACCAGCATAGTGAAAAGTGGTTGGTCATAGCCTTGAATTATGTACCATGAATATAAGCTCAAAGTTGTTTGAAGGCGTATATCACTGCATGGCACTCGCTCTCTGTCATGGTGTAGTTATTCACTAGTGTCAATGTAATACTCACATACACCACTGCATACCTTTCCCCATCATTGTCATCTCACTTTGTGTGTTGTCAAAGTCCATTAATTAGGCATCAGTCTGAATCATAAAGCTCCCATTTAAATCTGGGTGTTTCAGAACAGGTCTAGTCATCAGATAATTTCTAACACATCAAATGTTTCTTGGGCCTCCTCATTCGATATGTTTCCTTTTTTCAGATTCTTTAGCAGGTAAAATAGCAGTTCAGTGCTTCTGGAAAAACCTTTAATAAATTCAGTTATAGTGGATGACCATCTCAGGAAAGACTTTTATGTCCAAATACTTTTTAGGATAAACATTAACCCAATGGCCATTATCTTCTGTAGCTGTAGTTGTAATCCACCAAATTTTATCATAAACCCCAAGTATTCAAGCTCTTTCTTGAAAAATGGCATTTCCTTGCTTGATCTTTAAATTCACCTTCACTAAGCGTTTTACAATTCCTCTAAGTGTTACAGGCGATTAGAAAAGGTTTGCAGAAAAATTGATGTTGTCCAAGTACCCAATATGCAAGACAACTTGTCAGATTCTGGTGGGTTGACTTAAAAAACTTTCAACAACCATAAAATTGGGCCGATCACCCTTTCAACGCTTGATCTAACACCTATACTCTACCCCAAAGCATATTACAATTATATAATTTGGGCCAAATTCTCAATGTCAAGTTGTTCAAGCAATTTATCAAAGCGCTCAGGCCGAATACACTTGCATATTTTGGCCGATTTCTATGCATCAAATCTCAGCAATTGGTCCCAATTATTGGGAACACAATCAATTAACTTGTACACAAAATCATTCGGGACTGACCCAAAGTTAACATCTAAAAATCCCATGGACCATCAGATGAACGAAAAAACATAATCTTTTTCTGCCCTAGGGCGGAAATTTGTATGTTGATCTACATAATCAGCATGATAGCACTTGCACATGGACCTCCCAAAAGGGTGTACCTAGTGCTATTGAGGGAAAGGCCTGCCAACGTCCCAATTAGGGGTACGTCATTTACTTCAATCAAGGCAAGAATTTCACTGAAGGTGTATCTCATCAGCAGTATGGTGAAACTCAAATCAAGAAGATCTTAGGGCAATTTTGCATGCTTTTATCGCGATTTTTGTATCTGAAATCCTCCCAATTTTGAGAGTATTTTGCCACCAATGAATTTAAGAAAAGGTTTCAGTCATATCAGTCTAAGGGCAAAACTGAGGTGGTAAAATAACTGTTGAAATTTTGTACTCAAATGTGGCCAGGAGATGCCCTAGAGGTATAAATACTGGCGCCTGGCCTAATGATAAGACATCTAAAAAAATACCCTCTAATAAAAGTTAGTTTTATCTCATCTCTTTCCAGTTTTCTCATCTGAAACTTTTCTTTAGAGAAATGTCGACAAACTGGAAGGTCTGAATACCCAGTTTATATTAAAACCTACCTCAGAAGAAGTTTCTAAATACATTGGGAAAATTACACCCAAATTGACCTTAAGCGTCAGGGCTATATTAATAGGCCTAGTGAGTTTTTCAAATAGTGAATATACCATAAGCCACTGGCCATATTGAGGATCATCCGGTGGAACTTCAACCCAAATAACCATGCAGGATACTAAATTTCAAGTGAGCGATCCTAGGATTTTGACACAACTTTAAAGGCACATAAGATAGAATCCAATGCCCTCTGGAAGTAGCCGGCACATTACAAAAACTCTGGGGCAACATCTCAGATGTTAAAAACCTTGTGCAGTAATTATTGCACAGTCTTCATGATGTTATTTTGGCAAGTCTATCTGCCAAAGCTTAAATTCAAGTCTATTACTGAAAATAACTTAGCTTCCCCTAGGTGATTAAATGCATCATTTATTTTCAGCAGTAGATATGAGTCCTGTAATGAATGGAACCACACAGATTTTTTTCGCCAGATGTCTAAAGTTCAGCAGAGTAAATTGACGCCAAAATAGATCCAACAGCCAAGTTGGACCACTGAGGTAATCTGGCAGAGTTGGATAATAACAACCCATCTTTATCTCTCAAATCTTGTTATCTCAGATGCAGAAAGAGGATGGCAGGTAAATAAGGATGCAAAAGCCCCAAAGAAACCTTTATTTTTACTTAATGTAATAAAATTGAGCGGGGTGATCCCATAGTTTCTCTGGCATTGCAAGTGAGAAAAGAAAAAGGAATAAAAACCAGGGAGGGCCAATGCCCCAGAAGCTCAAGGTTTTGTTTTTGTGATGACCCTTGCCACGTCCAACGCTTAGGTATGGCATGAGACTTAAATGGCCAAGAGAAGCTGCAAAAATTCTGAACTGAGGTTCAGAATGATGGGAGCTGCCCTTTTAGGGTCACACTTTGGGTAGCCCTCTCCGGGCTATGCTTGAAGCTCTTTAAAACCTAAAGCATAGCTTGGAGCAGACAAAACTCTGATTCTGCACTGACCTTAGTTGGAAATCCCTCAGGTGTTTTGACTTGAAGTTTGGAATCCAAATTTGAGTCAAAATGGGATGAACAGTTTCAACTTTTAGTAAAAAATATTTCTTAATGATTTTATTAAATTGATAGTAATTGATCACCACTCAACATGATCCATCCTTTTCTATAAAAATAGAATCAAACTCAATCATGGACTCACTGGCAGTAATAGGAGTCTATGCTCAATCAGTTTATAGATTTCTAAACTAACTATGTATCACCAGCCTTGGACTGGCGGACTGGTCTCATTTGCGTTGATGGGTATTCCCCAATGTCCGCCTTATGGATCACATTTTTATCACATCCAAGGTCATAATCATCTGGAGCAAATATCACCCAATATTTCTAAAACATTCATAGCATTTCTTTTTTATAATCTTATAACCCAGCCTGTTGCTCTCTATCAACCAGTATGTTAATGCTTTCAGTAGCAGCCACTCGTTTTCCCATCTCTGTTAACATTTCAAGGTCGTGAACTCTAAGATTTCTACTGTAATTATTGATTGCACAAACGTAATATTTTGGGTTTCCATTTTTGTCAGTATTTTGCTCATATCAGCCTGTAATAACTATTTTCACCATGAACTGACATTATAAATCCTGGCTCTACCCAAGACTCCAGTCTCAATTTATTCCATAAACGAAGTCTCCATATAGTTTTTAGCTTTTCTAGATTACTCTACTGTAAACTACCATCTACATTCCTGGCAGAATAACCTTAGTTGTTTTAACCTCAGTGTAACCCATAATCATAAAAATCTACAATAGCAATTCCCTTATTTTTCATCCAATTTTATACTTGATGGAAATTATGCTGTCATTGTAAATATATTTACAAAATTATTTTTTTCAGCATGTCTTCTCCTTTCTTCTGAAAAACAAAGGGCATGGCTTGCCCCAAGATTGTCAGGGTATTCTCCTAAAAATTGCATTTGACATCATACTTTATCAAGAATTCCTTTCCAATAAGAATGTCATAATTTTGATTTTCTAATACTATGACTGGAGCTGATAATACTGGAGATCTGAATTGAAGTGGAAATTCACTATATGCACCACAAGATGTTGTGGTATCCAGTCCAGAAGTTCCATATTCCTTATGGTGCTCTAGATCTGGCAAAATCTTCATCCGCTTCACCAACTTGGTTGAAATTATATTAATGGGTGCACCACTGTTAATTTATCACCCGTACTCTTAATCAATTTTCATGATGTCTACAGATATACACTCTGAGTATTATAATAAAGTGTTTATTGAGTGAATTGCGGCATTAATTACTGAATCTAGAGCTTAATTAATTGCGCTGACAAATCAGGAAATGGTTTTGTGGTCAAGTTAATAAGGAGAGGTACGTTTTCATCATCAAGTTTTTTCTTTACTGATTAGTCTGTGTTTTTAGAAACTCTAATCTTTCCTCCATCTGACAAGCATATGGCTGAGAAAAGAGACCATAATTTAAGGTTTATCTCCTCACCCTTTGCTCAGGTAATTACATTTATGTCCAAATTAACTGCTGGGTAGAGAAAATCAAGTGTGTCTTCATCTACAAATATATCAGAAATACCTAAGTCATTTTTATATATATTTAAAAAGGAACAGGTTTGATGAAAGTGCAAGATTTTTCCATATCTAGACTGCTTGTTTTCTCTTACATTTTGACCTTTTTTCTCTAGTCTGCACCAGATTAACTTGTTCTTTAGGCTTCTTATACCAATATTATGCGACTACATACCCAAGTTTTCACAATGGTGGCAATGGGTCTTTTTTATCCGCTTGTTTTGGCCCTTTGAGATTATTTCTACTAAGACATATTCTGTTGTTCCTTATTAGGATCACCAAATTTAACTGTAATCTGAGTTCTAGAAGGAATGGTTTTAAAGGATGAATTAGTTGCTTTGAACGTTGCCCCTAGCATATTGAGATACTCCACCATCTGTGATGTGGAAGTTTGGCTTGAAAGCACTGAAACTATAGTGTGGTGAAAATCTCTATAGGGCCAAAGCGCCTTTTGAATTGCTATACATGCACCAAAATCTGATAATCTTTTTGCACCAGCCTGAACTTGTGATTTTTTGGTAAAATCGGTCAGCAAAAGTGGCTAATGTTTCGTCTTTCTTAGATTATTTTTTCATAAACCCCTGTTTATGGTTAGCCATCCACGTAGGCCTACCAAACTCATTAATAATTGCTTCTTTGGCGTCAATGTTAGTCCAATTGTCCCAGTTGAGATAAGATAACACCAGAATTTGACAGTTAGTTTCTTAGAAGTTCATTTCAGTTACTGTTTTTTGTTAATTGCCATATCCAAACATCACCAATTTTAATACGTGGAAAAATGTCTGTGTCATCCTGGTGAAAATAAGTAATATTGACACACTCTGAAATTCTTCCATTATACTTGTGGCAGGAGATTCCTTCTCATCAACCTGACTAATGATAGTTGTACATTAGAGGTTATTTTAAAATTTGCAGCGAAAGCTCCAGGCATATGTCTCAGGGTTTAATTCCCCATATCAGCTTTTGTGCATCTCATTGTCAGCTTAATTTATCTCCATTTGGTTGCAATCACATTTTTTACTGTTATATGATATTTAATATATGCTCTCTTTCTCCATGAATCCAATGAGAGTTATCTATCCACATCTATTTCATCTTTTTGTGTTAGAAATTTCTTGATTAGTTTTGTCTTCTTTTGTTACAATTAGGCAACCTTCCCACAAAGATAAATGTTGATCTTTGTGATTTGTTTAGTATCCTCCTCAGTTTAATCACTAGCCTATCCAGTTTAGCTAGATTGGCTTGTGAAGCCATGTTTAGCGCATTCTTGTTAATTGTTTTTCAACTATGTCCACAGCACATTAAGATTATTCTTATACGATATTGTGCTAATGTGTTCTTCTATAATCTTGGCCTGAAAACTCAACTAATCCTGTAGTGAGCCACACATCTAAACTTTCAAGTCTGGGTTACTCAAATGAACCCTGTAGTGAGTACAAACTGTGAACTTTCAACATCTACAGAAGGTTATGATGTATGCGTTGTATAGATTTTAATAGTGAATATAATTTGACAATAGTATAAAGACTATCAGCCTAGTTTAATCTTTACAGCCAATTTAAGTATTTTCTAGCGCACACACACACACACACACACACACACACACACACACACACACACACACACACACACACACACACACACACACACACACACACACACACACACACACACACACACACACACACACACACACACACACACACACACACACACACACACACACACACACACACACACACACACACACACACACACACACACACACACACACACACACACACACACACACACACACACACACACACACACACACACACACACACACACACACACACACACACACACACACACACACACACACACACACACACACACACACACACACACACACACACACACACACACACACACACACACACACACACACACACACTAAAACGGTGCTAAAGCTCTTCCTTCTAATCCTTAAAGGTCTTTATGAAAAGCAAGGGAACTTCTCCTCTTAATTCTCCTCCTGATGAAGCTTAACCTATTATTAGGATATGAGTTCTCCTTTCGTCACTTAATGCATGTCTCACGGAGATCTTGAAAGCAATATTGACTAAGGATCAATATCCTTCAACTTTGATCCAAGAGTAAAATATACTCTAAATCTATGACAGTTTATATATTTATCAATAGTTACAAGTTTCTGCTTTATTTAATGAAAAACAAGGGAATATAGGGGAATCAGGCGCCCAACTCTTTGTTGACTACTCAATAGGAAGCAGCAACCGTCGCTGATATATAACTTCATAATTGTCCTGAATGATTACCTTCGTCATCCGTCTAGTCAGATTTCGCCGCAGACTATAATGTGACCCTTTATGGGTTAAATTAAAGAACGTGTCTAAAATCTTCGTCCAACCCAGCGGCTTATCCTCATAAGGCTAACACACCTGCTTAGACAATGGGACTTTTACCAATTAACACATGGTCACGTTACCTAAAAGGTCAACTTGAAAGTTGCTAATAGAATCTTTGACAACACCAAGAAACTAATAATAAAATGTAATCTATTAGTGACATACTCTGACTGACTCCTACAAGACTATTTGATTAATAATGGTAAATTAATATTTGAACAACCGGTATATTGTCATGGATCTGCCCCAAAACTACTGGTAATACAACGGGATCATATATTGGTGAATTAGTAAATACTCGTTGAGGATTTACACCAAACGATATTTTTAATATGAAATTAAGCTCCCACACCCACTAAAAGGTTTATCCCCAGCAAATCAAGAAGATAACTATATAACCTAGTGAAGATGGATAATGTGGGCATACTTAAATCCTGACAATCAGAATGCACCACGTTAAAGAGTATAGAGAAAAGCGTACATTAGCTCACTATATGGCACCTTTAACGTTGGGGGTAATTGGCTGTAGTATCTTGATAAGTCATCTTCACCAAGTGAGTTAATTCAAACCTGGGATACAAGATCGGTATTATTATCTGACAAGAGAAGTTCTGGTTTCATGCCATGTGAAGACTTGTTTGAGTGATAATGAGGCGGTGGCTTTAAATTGTTGAGGATGTTACTAATGTAGCTTTGGACCACTCAGTTAAATGATAATTGCATGGATGATTTAGTGGTGTCCCTACATAGCAGTTGGCAAGGGCTTAATTATATCAATACTGACATTGGAAAAGGGTGAAGTTGGCTCACCACCTTGATGTTAAATTAAATTTGAGTGGCCTTTTATCACATAGATAAGGCAGTAATTTGATGATAAGTAGATGAAGTAATCATAACTTTCCAGTAACATTGATCTCTGGCCACTGGTAGTTTTTAGTCAAGTGCCATGATTTACATTAGTATGCGCCTCCATTATGGCTGAGGTCCTGGATGAGGGGCATACTTAAGATAACCAGGCTATCTTTATGCGTTTATAAAGGAATCCTTCTTTTATATGGCTTCGATCAATCTTCCATCTTATTGCTCTTGAGCCTCTGGAGACTCTAAATCACTCCTCTTGGGTCCCCAAATCAGCTTGTAAACCCAATCCTCCTCAAAGGAATATAACAAGAGTATAGGTAAGTGGAACAACCCATTGACTTTCTGATGTATAGCCCCTGCACAATGGATAATGGATTTATTACAATTTTACTATTTGAGAGCCCATAAAGCAAGTCTCCCATTAGGGTCTTTATCTGCTGCACTACCTTAACAACTCATGATTGATTTAATTGTGAGTTTTTTCCCATAGAGGAGGTGTTGTAAATTCTTGATGGCTGGTAGCACAGCCAGACAATTGTGTTCCATCATGCTATAATTTTTTTCTGCTCAGGTCAGAGTTTTCCATGTAAGAGATAGGGGGATCAACTTGATTAGGGTCAAGTTGCACCAATATATAGCTCTGCTTGCAACGTCACTGGTGTCCATGAGAAGGATGGAAGGCTTATCAAATTCGGGGTGTACCAATATAGGAGCTGTCATCACGGCATCTCTCTAAGAGAATCAAAAGTTTGTTACTGAAATATCACCAATGTAATGGTATCTCTTTGTGGACTAATTTGTAATAGCTCTGAAAGTTCTGCATTGTAAATAATGAACTGTTAGTAGTAACTGACCATTACTAGAAAGACATGTATATTGCGCAAGATTTTGCCCAGGAAATATTCTGAATTGCAAAAATCTTATCAAAAAATAGTGAAATCTCTTCACGATTAATCTTGTGGCCCAAAAATTTCATTTCATACTTAAAAAACTACATTTTGTGGGCTTTAGTTTAAGGAAACTGCAAACGTCTGATTGAGGACTTCCCTAGGTGCTAAATATGTTTGTTAAAGGTATGAGAATATCTATAGTTTAATTTAAATAGACTAGTATGTAGGACTTCTTGAGGTCTATGAGCATGCCATACTTTTCCTGCTGAAAGTTTGCAGTAATTTTACATAACCCTTGAGGATTATGGGTATTTTATATAAATCTTCACTGGATATAAGCACTATTTCTATCTTCAATAGCAAGTTCAATATGCGAATTCTCTAGAAAGATCTATGGCTGAAAATATTTGGCATCCTTCTATGAGTGGGAGAGTCATTGATTTAAGGCAGTGGATAGCTTTCTTTCCTGATTATTAAGTGTTTGTTTTTAATACATTAACACTTAATGGCCTCCATCTTACTCACGGATTAATAATAGTGGAGAGGCCCATGGGCACTGAGAGGACCTCATCAGGTCGGCCTCCAGTATATGCTTTAACTCCATAATCACTTGAGCTTCTTTGACTTTTAATTTTAGGATGTCTTAGAAAAAATGGGCTTAGTATCGCCTTCCTTCACCTTGTGTTGGACCTCCTTCATCATTTCAAATCACTAGGTCTTTAAAGTTATGTTGACATATTAATCATCTAAGGAAGCCGCTAATTGTTGTTGACCAGTATTAGAAAAATTATAGAGCTTCACCTCCATTTGCGCTAAGATGGATAATTCATCTAGTCATAGGTCAAAGGGTTCCACAACCATTGATAGAGCCAACTTAATTAATTGGTAGAACGCGGACAAAGGCTATTGGATGATTTTTAAGCCAAATTATGTGGTTGTTTAGTAAAAATCGCCTCCATAACGGTAATAATTCATTGATATAAAGGATCTAGTATGCCAGAAAAAAGTAAATAGCTATTGTATAGAAGGGTTGGTTTCTCCAAAATCCCCAATAGATATCTGAAAGTAGAGCAGCTTGTATTCCCTTTCAAATAGTATATGGGACTTAGGAGGGATGATGACCTCAATAACAGGAAAATGGGCAATTTGTCTAAGGCGTTACCATAGATGAAGGTAATGTAGCTTTAGTCCTACAACTCAGTATTTCAGCCGCTCAATGAACTTGGTATGCTCCAATATGCATCGTCATAGTTTTCTATTCCCCTTTTTCTTTTAGCAGATTTCAATGATAACCAGAATGCAATACACCAATATGAAGATATAAGCTTTGTGTCAACTTTAATTTGATAAATTGACCAGGAACTGTATGTCTATAAGTAAGTCAAAGCCAAAGTTTTCAGGGCTATAGCTGGACCAAGCACCACTAGGGTTCCAATCAAATGGGCAACAAATAAATTAGCCCTAGGGGATCTAGTGCAGAATAGGCTGCCAGTTCCATGTCAATTTGTGGTTAAAATTAAGAGCAACCTTATTCCACTTCAAAAGGTCAGAGGAGATAACGTTGAATGGGGAGCCAGTGCCAACAAGAGCCAAGGCCTTCATCTTGTGCATCAAAACCTTTACATAAGTGACACCAGAGCTAAGTAAAGATTTTAAAAGGTATCAGTGGGTATAATAGGCTCATTAAGGGTATCAGGGGTTTTCCTAAAAGCAGACTAAGAGGAATTTGAGAGTTTATTACCTACTAAAGCGTTGGGGACGTTGAGCCCTTAAGGATTAAATAATAACTTTCTCAGGCTTTGAGAGAGTCTTATTAAGTTGTTAAGGCATTTATATCAAAGTTAGGGAACCTCATGCCCTAGGTTGACGCCTCTTTATCCGCCTCATCCAATTTCTTCTTCCAGTATTGACTTTCATGGTGATTGAAAAAACCACAATAGGTTCAGGGGTTGCGCCAGGAACTAGGCTCTGTTTTTATCCAACAGCATAGATATGAAGGTTTAGAATATTTATTAAATTAGGTACGACACTTTTTAGGCTGAAAAGTTCCATAATGACCTCTTTAATGTTTATAATCAGTTTTGAAATTCTTGACTCCTTTTTAATATAGAATGAGATGTAAATTAAAAGAGAAAGCGGATACCACAGCGGCTTTCAAATTATTCAATGTAATCCAGTCAAAGAAGCTTGAACTTAGGCTGTAAAAAGAGAAACAGTAAGCAAAGACTGAATATTATTCTTCCCTTTTGGATTTATGAACATGAAGGCTTGTTTATGATTAAAAAATCAAGTTGCCACCAGATCCTTTTTTAAGTGCCACTTTCACTTGATCTCAGAAGTTACATTCTTTAATTTAAGGCATCAACGTGTTTTATAGACATTTCTGTTAAGGCAGGTCTGAAAATGCTGAACCTTCTGTTTATTATTGGCTAATTTTATGGTCCCTTCATATAATAATTGATAGGTTGAATGTCCTTTGTACCAATGGTTGTATTTTTTTCCTTTAAGCAAGTCTTAAAAGAATTAACAGTTTAAAAGAGGATGTGTATATCTGGAAATTAGGCTCTCAAAACTTAAAAAATGTTCTCAAGTATGGCTGTCATGAAAGATTGGTAGAGATGTTTTTTGAATACTATTTGAGATCCTATTAGATATTCTCACCCCATTACCTAATTTGGGTAATGTCAGCCTTAAAAGGATAACCTGACGGAGGTATATTTTTCTTGTGTCCTGGCAGTGATTATCTGCAATATGTACTCTTGTTGAAGCTCTATAACATAAGACTGAAGTAAATTAAGTCAATATTAAAATCCAAAGTAATTTATGGGCTGTTAGCTAGTGGTCTTGTTTGAACACATCTACTAAATAGAGGAAACTTTGTTGTGGAGTGCTGTTGAAATCAAGTCAACTTTGAGCTAGGTTCCTTTGATGTGCATACAGCTTCCACTGGCCACCCATAAATTTTATTACAAGTCAAGAATATGGGATTTGTGATCCATATCTAAGCTTGTAATAACGTCTAAGAAATACCTAAAGGTCATGAGGCCATTCATGAACACGCTCTTTAGATTTAAGTTAGATATTAACTCTATTATAAAGCTGGCAGATCTATTCCATCAACTTCTCAACCTATAATTATAATTTTCTGTTGTTCATTCAATTATACTAAAAATTTAGTCACAACTTATTTCACTTTTTGTATGGTTGCTGAGGCATTTTCAGTTTTCCAAGTTACTCTGTTTAAAGATATCCCAATATTAATATTACAAAAAAAATTTAATTTTATAACTCATTGATATCTCTTTAAATATTCAGAAAGCTTCTCAATTGTCCTGACCAAAATTGGGAGTAGTCTCATATTATAAAAAGATCATAATGGAGCTGCTGAGTAAGTATAAATTGTACTTTGATATCCACATGATGCAATCCCAGAAGCTTCATTTGATGTTGGAGAGCAGGATGGACAAACAGTCAGAGATATGATTCAGTTTGTGAAACTCCCACTTCAGTACTAAAGATAGTGGCAGTGGTGTATAGATGCATCAGAGTATTTTCAACCTAGATGGAATGAGTTTTGACTGTTTCATACTCCAGGGTTTAATTTCCATAGAGTATAGCTTCTACTGTTTCAGATACTATAGAAATTTGTATATTATGTCATATTATCAAAGTTATAAGACAAATATCAATGGCGCTCTAAATTGAAGTTTTTTACATTTTTGACAGAATTTCTTGATTGTTGGCCTGTCCGTTTTTTCACAATAATATTCCCTCCGTCTAATGAGTGTCACCATTGGTAGTAATAGTATTTATAAGAATGTATTTATTCACATGGTATACTCAGAAAATACCTGACAGGGAGCACCAGTAGTGATTTCTGAAATTTATTAACCAGTATCTCCAAAGTCTATACACTTAAAAATTGTTAAAGCATCATCAGGCTTCCTATTAGGTTTTTTTTCACTAGGGAAAGTGTCCACTTTTTACCAATTATTAAACTAGACAAGATTTGATAGAGCGTAAAAAATTTACTTATATGAGGGGATCTTTATAGCATTCAAAAGGATATGTTTCCATTTCAGACATTTTGCTTAATTGGCAAAATATTTTCTTAACATTTTATTAAGTCTTTCTCCGGTTTGCAAAAAGAATTGGAACTTTTGTCCGCAACAAGAGAGTTTCCTAATTGAAAAGACCTTTTGTTTCCTTGAGAGTTAAGGTCCATCAATGGAATTATTTGGCGACAGTTTCTGGTGATTAAAATCCAAATAATCATTGGCCTAGTCTGTATCTGAAAGGATAGCTACTCTCAAAACAGCCTGTTCTTAATCCTTATAAATCTCTTTAATAGGCGGATGAAGCCAACCAAAATTTTTACCTCCAAAATTAGATTTTAATTGGGTCAAACTCTAAATTCCTTTCTATTCTTACTCTCCAGTGCTGCTTCTTCCATTGAAAAGGCTTCTCATAATATGAAACCCACTAAAAGCTTACTGTCAAATTGGCAGCTGCCTTTATAAAATCCTCTCTTCCAGAATTTCATGAGGCCTTGGAGCCTTTTACTGATGGTATTCTTTATATTAATTTCCTATCTGACTTCCTTGAAGACAGAGACAAAATTAAAAAGTCTGCATCTGTTGCATGTTAATCGTGTGCTGACAATATCAAGATGCATTGTTTGACCTTCACTATCCCTAAACCCTTCACAAAACCTCAAGAATTTTTATGTTAATGAAGTTATTAAGTTATAAATCCAGCTTGCCAATTATGGCAAGGCTACAACTAACGTTAAGAGACTTAATGGTCTTTAGTACAATTTTCTATCTTCATCACATACCGCCAATGCTCTGACTTCCATTCTATCTTCTCTCACACATGACCTCAGGTCAGAACAGTATGGAGATCCCTAACTTTCTTCCTAAAACAATATGACTTCTTAGGCTTGCCACTGTGGCATCATGTTGGAATTTTTTGCTTCTTATTTTTTTCTGTACTCACAAGAGAAAACATGAGGCTACCATACTCTTGATTTGGGCCCCACTAGGAAAAAAAGTAAGTTCATACAAAAACTCTATATAAAGACATAAGGTGGACTGTGAAGTTAAGATTAAAGAATAATTTAAGCATTAAAAAAATTTTGATGCAACTAATCTCTGTCCTACTCAGGCGTACAATGAGATTACATATGAAAAATTAAAATTTAAAATATGAGTAGATTATAAACACTGGGAGGAATGGAAGAGTTTTTTGTTTTGCTGATACCTTTCTATAATACTTCTCATTTTAATTTCTTTATTAGTAAGGGGCTGTGGCATAGTTGGAATGGGCGTCCCACTATTGCCCCTCATGTCATGGGTCCCAATCCTGTCATGGCAGAAATTACATTTCTGTGCCAAGAGGATATCAATACATGTGGATTTGTGCACCCTGCCTCAGTCTGACCAAGTAAATCAGTTAAGTTAGATCATTTAATCCTGGCCTATCAGAACATGCACGGGAAGGTTTTACCCCCAGTACTTGGGTTTTGTCCTCCACTCCTATATTTTCGCTCCCTACTCCTTATCCCCTCTATTGGTGCAGTATATTTGTCCCAAGGTCAGCCCATCTCAAATAAAATTATTTATATTAGTATCTTTTCAGTTTATTGTTTCAATATAGTAATATATGACTTAATACACAAGCCTGAGATATTGTTTATGCAATAACCTTCTATTCTACAAAGCAATTATTAGCAAAAAAACATATCATGCAGCTTAATAATTCTAGTGATCAGATCTACTATGAGTTTACTTATCAGAAATTTATATATTTCCATCCAAAGTAGATGTGTTTCTGTCTTATTTCATGCTTGTCTTTGGATTGCACTTATGTTAAAAAATATAAAAATTCTATTTTTTAAAATCTGCAAAACTAATTATTTAACTATAATATCTAAAGCTCTTTTCTCTGAGCTGGCTCAACTAGGCATCTACTATATGTATACTTTGTCTAAAATACAATTTCTTTTTTGCTAACTCAAGTTATGGATTTTACTTTGTATAAAATCTTTTTCTTTATAATTCAATGAGGTGATAATAAATAATTATATGTTATAAAACATATAAACTAGAGTCTAATTTAATAAAAACTTTCTTTTGCTTCAATTGCCAAAATTAAAGCTTAATTTTATGATGTATTTAAAAAATCATATGAAACAGCTGCTTAATTTTGCATTTTGTACAAAGTGTTGACAGAATTGATGCCTACTGCCCCAGCATGGGGAGGTGATGCACCACCTTCTAACATTTTTTTGGCTGCCACTAAGTGCAACCAGGCTAGCTCTGATAGCCCTCCAAATGCTATCAGCTGGCATATCCTGCCTTGGGATTTGGCATATCATCTTGCAATCTCCCAGGTGGTGTTCCAGGTCCTTTGGAGCTCCCTTGGAGAAGTCTACTGTTTGGCTTTTGGGTTGAATATGGTAAACTTTTCTACAAGAACAAGCGCAGTCATCATCAAGATGGCCATGATGGTGTATTAACCTTCCTAATTCATTGATTTTTGCCCGTTTAAGGGCTAATTTAATCTCAGTTGCAGTTCTGAAGCCAAGACGGTGGCAGCAGTTAAGCTGCAGATAATTTATGAAGGTATCCCCTTTCCAACTGTTTGCATGTGGCTCTCAGATGAGGCCACTTTGGTGTTCCAGTTCACTGGGTGCTCTCCTATCTTTCCCCTGATTGCCACCGCCACAAACTGACAGAGGGCTTGGCTGTTTATAGCTTAGATCCTGTTTTTCAGTTCATGGTGCCCAATGGGGAGAATACTTTGGCAAGGCCTCGCGCCTTTGTATCAATCTTCTCATTTCATTGTGACATGCACCTTGTAATCCCCTCTAAACCATGATCAGATCCGCCCCTGATCACATATTCTGGGTGTGCATTGAGAACGGCCGTGCCATTTGCCCCTTGTTCTTCAAATGCAACAATTTAAAGTGCAATTTCTCTGCAGATTCAGCCTATAACGCTTTCACCACTCCCCCTCTGGTATTGGCTCATCTGCAGCAACACCCAATTTTTTGAGTGGGGCTTAATCCTTTCAAATCCAACCTCAGCAAAGCTGGCGCAACTTCCAAAGCTAAAGGCAATTAAAGATTTAAAGAAATTAAATCAGTTAATATGTCAACCAGAGCTTATGACTGAAACAGTTTCAGCTGAGCTGCCATGGTTGACAGTTCATGGCCAATCAGGTGCTGTCAACTTAACAACTCCTGTGGCTGGGCCAGTGCTAGCCAAGTCAGATCCATTTTGAGTGTCTCAACTAGATTGATGATAGTGACTGTCCATACAATGTCAAACTGGATTTCACTTTGGAGAAATTCAATAATCCTCCCATTTTTTGCCCAGCCGTTTTCGCCCAAAAGCAGTCATCCATATATAAAAATATAAAATAAAATGAAATTTGAAGTCGCTGCTGATCTGCTAAAACCATACTCCGCCAGTAGCTCCATAGGGCTATGGAACTCTTAGTTGAGGGTTTTTCTATCTCAAACTTCCTCATGATTTCAATGAAAATGCAAAATATGAAATTGAGGAGCTCGCTTTTAGTGCAAGCTGCGCTTGCATTTATGCAGCGAAAACTTCTCTTCTTGACCCCAAGTATCCTAAACCTGATAGTGCATTAAGTCAGTTACCTGTGTTCCAGCTTTCACCACTTTTGCTGAGCATCATCTTGGCCAATATGTTGAGTCAATGGACACTGCAGGCCTCATTAATGAAGAAAACCCCCAACTATACCTCCTTATGCCATATGCTGCTGATGCCCCAACCTCGATGCTATCTGCCATGGTCCTTCAGCTAAAGCGGGCGCCAGAAAAAGTTCTATCAAAGCTTCCTCTTCATATGATATGGCTTCCTAGGCTGATAATTCAAGGTCTATATTGGAAATTTTTATTATTATGACTTTCCCTTTGTTTGGCTTATTTGCAAATAAAGATGAGTGGCGGCTCCTTTTGGTTTGGGCACCACTAGTGCTATAAAAGAGTCTAAATTTTTACTAAGGTATAAATTTAGCTCTACTTGTATCTATAACACAAATTGTTAGTAGCTTTAAACCGTATAGTAATTGTTACTTTATACTTCTGTCTCAAGATCATTCTGCCAATGTATTAAAAGAAATGGTGGGATGCACAAACAGATCCTTGCTAAATATTGGATATCTTATAAGATTATTATAAATGAACTAATTTTTACTACTTTATATATTAAACTAGCTTATTATAAAAATAAATGGAAGATGATAAATATGATTTTTAACTAATACTACGTTAACCTTTTTAAACACACAATCAAACTACTAATATTATTGTCCATATAAAAATATCTCTAGATCTTAAAAATATACCTCATTCATTATTTTGAATTATTTAATAAAGCAAATTAAATTTAATTAATGGGGCTCTTAACTGGTTTTGCTTATGCAGCTTCAATCAAATAATTTAGCACAATCACTTTATAGCTTTGTATGGAACTAGGATTAGTGTTTTTGAGCTTACTCACCACCAAGAGATCCTCCATCCATCCCCCTCCAATTCCCTCTTGCCACCACTCTAGCAAAATTATTTAAATAAAGCTCTATCCTCCCCCTCCCTCCACTGCTGCAGTCGCAGCTTTATCTGCACAGTCAATTGCATCCCATGTTCTCAAACAGTGCTGAAGAAAATTGCTGTTAAATCACAGTCAAATTACCATGGTTGGTTTTCATGGATCAAATGCTCCCATCGTAGCCAATCAGTTCCATTAATGGCCCCTAATTTGACCATCTCTAATCCTTTCAAATTTCTAAAATGGGTGGATGATGCCAGGTGTCCTTATGCTGTAAGACTTAAATCTAAATTGGGTTTCCTCTATAACACCCATCCTTTACCAATCCCAGTGCCACTTCTGCCCTTACAAAGGTTTCTTATAATATATATAACCCATTGGCTGCTATCCATAGAAATAGCTGCTGCCACATTAAAACAACCATCTGGAAAGCATTTCTTAATGTAATGAACCTCTTGTCCTTGTATTCACTATCCCTATTTCCCGTCAAACTTCCCTGATTATGCAAGAGATTAGTCATAGAGCTCTGATCTAATGCTGGATTCTCTTGTGCTGACGCTGCCAAGACATTGTTGTTCAACCCCCACTATTACCAAACCAAAAAAATCTCAAGAATCTTTTATGCCTTCATGTATTAAAGTGTTCTGAGTAAAAGCTTGACACCTACGTTAAGGCTCCAGAAAATTCAGAAAGACTATTTAACTTAAATTAACACATATTAACCCTTTACCCCCAGACCACTAATGGTCTGGCTCCCATTCTATCGCTCTCATGTGTGAACCCACAGGTCAACGCTAGATAGAGATTTCCCATACCCTCTTCCCCACCAAATATGGCCTCTTAGGCTTACTGCAATGGAAGCATGTTTTAATTTTTATTTATCATTTTTAAGGCTCTCACAAATAAAAACATATGGTCGCCCATCTTGTGTTGGGCCCAACTAGTATATAAAGTATACTTTAGACTAAGCATGACTTAGATAACTACTAGTTTGAGAGACATGTATTTTGATCTAGTCATTGGCCTAAATAGATAAACCCATTTTTAAGAAATTATGAAACCTGCGATAGTATTGGCCTTAAGATGACTATCTTTAACTTTTTCTATCAAGTTGTAATTAAGTAATGAATTAGTTAATCAACAAAATGAGAAAATGTTACAACATAGAGCTTATATATGCCTATTAATTATCTTTAGTAGTGTTTGAGATTTCCATCCCTTTAATCACTTTCTGGTAAAACCATAAATAAATTCTAGTACTACTATTGTAACTAAACCAAAAGGTGATCCATTCCATATTATATTTATATATCAACTATTATTAAAAGCATCATCTTTATATTTTTATTCACGTTCCTTTAACTTAGATATCTGCTTTTTTTAGTTTTAAATTAGATGCTTCATGATTTTGGGTTATCTGTAAGTTTTATAAAGATTAATACAAAATTAGTTTACTTGTAGTATCTTTGTACCTCAAATAATAAAAATATTAAATTTGTGTGATTATACTTTCAACTTAAAGAATAGAATTATATATTATATCAATTTAACATAAGATTTCATATATGTGATTTTTTATACATATTGCATATAGATGTCCATTTAAGTACTTTCCAGATGCTTCCTATAGCTTTAAAGTTTTATACGCATTTTAACATATAGAAAACTAAGGTAATATACATAATGGTTTTCATCATTAGGACAAGCATACCACGGTATTTAATAACTTATAGAATTCTTTGAGGAAGGATAAAACTATATAATTTTCCTCAAACTATAACTTCCTGAAAACCATATAGCTTTTATTGCTATTGGCTATCCTGGATATTAAAATTGGTGTATAACTACAACTTAATCAAATTATATCTGGTAAAGTTTACTAAGAATTAAACCACAAATCTTATAAGGATTCTTTCTACTTTTTTGAAAATATCCCAAATAATTATAATTTTTTGTGATATTTTTAATAAATAACGTATCAGCCTGCTTAGAGCTATAAACTAAATTTAGTATTACAGTATGTACTTTGCTTACATGTTAAACAATTTTAGCACTAGGTAATTCCAACTTGGGAATTGACCAACTTTATACACATTGATCTTAGACTGAGTTTTACCTAATGCTCAGCATCTTGTTATATTTCAGTATGAATTGCAGCAAATCTACATATAATCTACCAGGAACTTTATAATATCATCTTTATAGCTTGTACATATGCTAATTAATAAAAAATTATATCTTTTTCTAAATGAGTAATAAATCAATTGAAACTAGGTGGTTTATACATATGTTAAGTAGTTCCCCACCATCAACAAAGTCCATGTATATAATGATCTTTATTTTTGGAAAAGATGCGTCTTTTTTAGTTACTTTTTTATAAGACAGAAATAAAATGTAGCATTTTATATAATGGAATACTGAAGCATATCTCATCATAATAACACTATCCCATATATGACATTTAGTCTATCTATGTTACAAAATTTTTTATTTTCAGCATTATTATAGATAAAACAAGATTGTATAGCAATAATAACTTATATAATGACTCTGACCATTTGTATACTTATATAATAATGTAAAGAGACTACATTTTTCTAGATAAATTGGGTTTATATCTACTTTATTAACAATTTTAACTTTTTCAGCATCCTATAAGTATAGTTTATCTAAAAAAGAACTTTAGCTATGACTAGAATTAACACAAAATATGTTGGCATTGTGTGATTAGAGGAAAGACAAAACTACCTTGCAGATTAAAATCCTTTTTTGAAGCCTACTTTTTTATTACCTTTTCAATACAAGTAAACAGATATGAAGATAAAAATAATAGACTGATAAATAGGAAACACTTGACCAAGAGGCAATCAATATTAAAACTTATAGAACTAACTGTGATACCACTTTCTTTCTTTTTAAAAGTATAAGTTTTTGGCAAATCCATTAATACATACAATCAAAAGATGACTGTAAAGGTGCGGGTAGACTTTTTTAATCTTTCATTATTATACAATTTACTTTTACCATTGTTATCATGAGCATAGAGTTAAGGGGGATGGTGCAGCAATAAACTCCAAAGACAATACATAAATCAGTTGATATGGTTTTGATTGATTATCACTAACCATAAAGATACTATTTACAGTGCTGGATCACCAGCTGTCTGACCCTATGAAGTAATATCTTAGCGGCGTCAATAACTCTGATATCCTAGTAAATTAATTAAGTACCATATAAATTAAACTAGAGCCTATTACTATTACGTTTTCTATAGAAATGATTCCATGTATAGTAAGGGAAGTGATCAGTTTGCTTAATAACGGTTTTTTGTTACCCTACTGCGTTATCTAAAACTACTGTAAATTTGAAAAAGGTTAAATACTTTTTTGTTACCACTTGAAATTTACTAAAATGTATAGATTTTTACGCTATAGAAAGATGCCAATAAATATATTTTTTTGGTCTAACAACAAATACAAGGTTACTAGATAACCATTTTAAAAAATTACATAAAATCTTTGTTTAGTATATAGATAACATACTCTTATATGTAATCTTATGCTATTGTAAGTAGAATTATAACTTTAAATGCCAAAATTACTAAAATAATTTAAAATAGTTATTTAATGACTATATTGTGAAAGTCTACTAAATCGCTGTAGTAATTTAACTTCCTAATTATATGCATTCAACTCAGTAGTGAGCCCTCAGGATTAAAAAAAGCAGGTGAAGGGACTATTTCCATAGTTGAGCTATCACTATAAGTATTTAAAGTTTTTATGGCGTGAAACAATGACTAAAAGTCTAGACACAGAGTATCTGGCGCTACTAACAGATACCCTCTTCCAAAAAACTATAAAATTGTTTGCTTTGCAATCTAAATATATTACCTAAAAAGTATAAATTTTCAAGCCCCTTCTCTACCACACATTGGTAATCAGTGCTAAAGATTATAATTTTTCTAGATGCTTGGTAATACACAAAACATAATGATTTCTTTTTACATAATATTAGTTCTATCAACATGTTAATAAGCTTGTATGATTAATAATTGAACATATAAAGAGCTTTATAAGAGCTTTATATGACTTACCAACTTAAAAACAATAGACAAAGGTCTTATTGTATAGTTTTCTACTTTTAACAAGATAATGATAACTACATGCCATTGTCACTAGCCAACAAGTGCTTGATCAATTTTATAGAAGCTTACTTCTAATCATAAAAACATAAAAAATTGGTTGTTCAACTTTAACAACATGTGCCAATGTCAGGTTATTATTCAGTCCATGGTAGCTTCATTTACATTTATGACTGCAGAGCAACGCACAAACATAAATACATTAGAATAAACTTTTAGTAACGTGAGTTTAAGTAAATTATGTGATAACATGAAAAAAGTGAACGCTATAGCTTTCATCACTTTTATTAGACAAGTATATAAGGTTCATATATAAATTAAAATAAAGTTTGGTTAAACCAGTTTTATAAAACTTCACTTAAAGTTATCCATTGTAATGGTAATAGTTTAACTTTCATTTTAAAATAAAACTTACCCTGAGATGTCACATTTCTATTAGGACCATCTAGTACTAAAAAAAGAGATGTCACATTTCTATGGACTTTAAACGTCAGGCTCTCCAAAAAGGTAAAACATAATTTTTATTATAAAGATGCTAAAACATTTCTGACTAATGATTAGATCAATTACTTTAGTGAAAATTTTCATTTTGTATGCAAAATAGTGACTCTTATAGATCTTAGAAACATGCGCACCAACGCTATCTATTGGATTTTTGATAAGCTAGGCCAAAAAATATTTTTATTAATTTTATTAAATATAACAGCTTTCCTAATCTTTAATCTTTGTAAGAGTACTTCTCATAATAAGCATCCATGCTGAATAAAGATGCTCTACAACTTTTTTTCTTGTATTTTTATTAAATAAATAATGCATTTTCTATAGAATATTAAACACGTTTAATTTTTTCTTTGACCTGCCTATACTGAACAGTCTTTGAATGATAATATTCCTCTAACAGTATCCTAATGATTTAGAATAAATTAAATATAAAGCATATGTGACTGTTTTTAATTGCTTAAGTCTCTATTATGCCATAAAAAACTCCGCTATCTCCTCTCAATATAAAATTGAGATACCTACTTATTAATAAATTTACTTATTATGATTTCATACCTATCAAAAGAAAACTTGGCTATGAGTTATTTCCAAATTAACCTCTGTGGTTAAATTTCAGACTAGGTCTCACTCTCCCTAAGATGCGTCCTCTCTAGGATTTTTTCAGAGTTTTTGGGTCTTGGTGAGGTTATGAGATTGCCAGATGAGCGATGTCAATTGGTCTGTTGTATAATCCTATCTAATGAATGTGACACCAAGATTTTGGCGAGATGATTTGTTTTTAATGAGATG
This sequence comes from Massospora cicadina, assembly GCA_022478985.1. Lineage (NCBI taxonomy): Eukaryota > Fungi > Entomophthoromycota > Entomophthoromycetes > Entomophthorales > Entomophthoraceae > Massospora > Massospora cicadina. The sequence goes on from JAKSZP010018479.1 coordinate 82,497, forward strand.
AAGTTGTTAAAAAATAGCTAATTTGAATCAAGGTGAGCATTTTTAGCACAAGTGGCGCCCAGCCCAAAAAGGGGTCCTCCACGCATCTTTATTTGCAAAAGGTGAAACAAAGTGATTATCCATAAGTAAAAAATTCCTAACATGGCTCTTTTGGCTAATAGCCTAAGACGTCATATCAGATGTGAAAAAGGGATGAGGGGATCTCCATTCATGAATACAAAGGACACGTGACATGGCGGACATAATTAAAGTTGGGGGTCAGCAGCATGGGATTGAAGGTTGTCAAGATGAGGGTTATCCTCATTGATGAAGCCAGCAGTATGCATAGCCTTGAGATACTGGGCAAGTTAGAATTTGTCATGCTTAATCAACTCTGGCTCACACAAAAAGCTTTCAGTTTTTTGACGGTTTTGGTGGAAATTAAGGTTAAACAGTAGCAGTTTTCTGCATCCATGCATGCGCGGCCTGCACCAAATTTGATCCCAATTGGCGCCTGGACATCATCATGGAAATTGGGCAGGAAGCTTGGGCAAGATATTCCATTTAAAAATTGGCTCCATAGCCATATGGAGGTCTTGGCAGTAAGGAACGTTGGCAGGGGCAGCGGCCACCATAAGTGCCATTTTATTTAAGGTTGTATAACCAGGGAAGCCCTTACAAGGGCAAAATTGATGAATAAGAAGTTGAATTTGGGTGGGTCTACAAAAAATTCTGGATAAGCAAGGTCGGATTTTTTATAATATTCACCTTGTCATCATTCACCTATCTGAGAGATTTGAAAGGTTTTAAGAGGTGATAAGCAAGATGGACACAGGAGGTGATTGGCTGAGGCTAAGAGCAGAAGGCTCACAAAACTTTGACCAAAGCTGGTAGACTGAGGATTAAGCTAGAACACGATCTGAAAATGTTTTATTTGGCTGATTACTATTGACTGGCCCAGTGGAAGCTGAGGCTGTGGCAGGTGTGGGAAGGGTGGAAGGATCGAACCATACTCAAAGACTGATGCAGGCCTGGCGGTGGGTCTGACGCCAGAGGAGGGACAGCAGAAGCTTCATCAACATCTGGGTTAGGGCATCTGTACTATTTGTGATCAAGTCCAAAGTACAAGGGGCAAACTTCTCGCCCAACTTCAACGCAGGCCCAGAATGGGTAGTCTAGGGTGGAGCGGACAATGGTATGAGGGGGAATGGCAAGTTGAATGTTCTGATGAAAGGGACAAATGGTTGAAAGTGCCTAAGGTCCCACCAGTCAGCTGGCTTATTCAAAACCACAAACTGGAGAGCGGGATCTGCGCCATAGGCGGCTAATCCCTCCAACATCTTATGGAAAAGCTGGTTAGGGGAGAGATAGCTGGGCAGCTCGGCGAACTGAACCACCAAAGTGGTTTCTGCTGGCAACTGAGTATAGGTGGTGGGTTTGGGGTGTTTTTTTGTAAAAAGTGGCACCGTTGCTGCAGCATTGGCATGGGCTTCACTAGGTAAGCCTAGATCAAAATACCCTTAAAGGGGCGGAAATTGATAAAGCCAGTGGCCTTAAACACCACCTGAGCTATCTCAATGATGGCAGCACTCATGTAAGGAAAATGATTTCCATATTAGACCCAAAGGCAAAAGCACAGGTTGCTCTATGGGAACACCAGGGGACTTCTCAGCACTGCCTTGGGGGCGCACAAGGTGTTGAGCAAGGTCCTGAGGGGGAACAAAATGGCCTTTGTGATTAGGTGCTAGCAGTGCCAGCACCGGGCATTCATTGGCTGTGGCAAAACACACCAGGCGGCGTCACACCAATACCTCTTACAGGGGGAGTATGCTTCACATGAAATGTCATTAGTTTAGAATGGCTCAATGAATGAGGTTTCATTTTAAATTTTTTTAAAGTCGGATTCAATCAGATTGTGATGAAAGTGAAAGAAAAAATAGCAACTCATCAAACTGAGCATTTTTAGCTCTAGTGGTGCCCAACCCAAAAGGGTGAGCTGCCATACATATTTTTTTGTGAATGAGTCAAACAAAGGGATTATCATAATTAAAAAATTAATAATATAGCAACCAAGTTACCAGTCTAAGAAGCCATATCAGATGGTAAGAAGCTTTAAGGAAGCTTTTATCCAGCGTCTGCTTTAGCTGGAAGACCATGGAAGACAAAATCAGGGTAGGAGCATCAGCGACATGTGGCATAAGAAGATATAGTTGTGGGTTTTCTTTGTTTATGAGTCTTTTGGAGTCCATTGCCACAACGTATTGAGCAAGCTGATGCTCAGCAAAAGTGATGAGAGCAGGCACACAAGTGAACAACTTGATGCGCTAGTGGGTTTGGGGATAGTTAGGGTCAAAAATAAAATTTATTGCCATATTAATGCAAGCGCGGCTTGCACTAAAAGCAAGCTCATCAATTTCATATTTGTATAGTCCTTGAAATTTTGAGGTGAGTTTGGGATAGGAATCCCTCCATGAGGGGTTTCATCGCGCCATGAAGATTCTGGCAGAGTAGGGTGTTGGCAGGGGCAGCCGCGGCCTCAACTGCCATTTTATTTTATTTATTTAGAAATACCGTGGTTTGCACAGAAATGGCAAGAGCTCAAATTGGGAGGATCAATAAAAACTCATCTAAAGCAAAATCTGGCTTGACATTAAACGGAAAGTCACTATCATTGATCCAGTCAAGACATAAAAATGGCTTAAGATCAGCCAATGCCAGGACAGCCACTGGAATCAGAGCAGTGGCAGGAGCTTATTGGTTGCAAACAGTCAACCATGACAGCTCAGTTTAAACTGTATAAGCCACCAACTAAGGATTCCATAATTTGATCACATTGTTCAAATTTTTTAAAAAAATTTGATTGGATGCCGCCTTGGAAGCAGCCCATAATTTGCTAAGGGTGGGGTTTAAGGATTGAGTCACATTCAAAAAATTTAGGGTGAACTGTCCTGTTGGGATTTTTGCCCATATTCCCAGCCTGCTAGATTACCAGGAATCGCTAGGGGATAATTCCCTAATGTGAGGTGAATTGGAAATTGGTTGACCCTGATTTTGGAGTAACTATGTTCAGGAGATTTTAGGATATTCGCCTGGTCGGATCCATTGGGAATTGATCTGGATGAATGCTTAAGATTTCATTGGGCAGAGTTGCCAACGAAATAGGGGCATCTGATAGTTTTTTAACTATCAGGTGTACCAATTGGGATTGGTCAGGTTTCATCACCAACTGATCAGAAATTAAAGGAGTAATTTATGAGGCGAGTGATGCCACCTGCAACTAGAGAATTGATCAGTTGGTTTGTGACCTGCTTTAATGGGTAACAAGTCACATTATCTAAGCAGGTCGCTTGCCAAATATGGTTGATTTTCTTGGTTCAAGAGGAAAACGTTATAACAGGTTTTCTGACTCTTTCCATTTTAGGTCTCAAGGATGTCCAAGGACTGAATCCTAGCCAGGATGGGGAAGACTATTGCTGCTGAGATGAGGATGGGTGATTCAATGTCAACGGCTGCCGTTTCATTAAAGAGGTCTCAACTGAGGGTTAGACAACTGAAGTCCCACTATGAATTCCCTAGAATTCAATTATAATAAAAACAGTTCTAAAGTCTTGCAGTATATAAGAGTTATACCAGTATAGTAAACTCCAGCATCCATTTGTTCTATTCTTTCTCAAGTATAATATTTTTGTGTGTGAAAATTAAAGACTCTTTAAGTAAATGAGTAAGGTTCTGAGTGGGGATCCAGTGAAGAAGCAGAAACAAATTGAGGATTGCTGCCAACTGTGTGTTGAACTGAAGAAACTGTCACCATGGAATCTCAGAGAAGATCAGGTTAGATAGTACAGGGGAATGAATCCCTTTTTTGAGACATTTCAAGTATTTTAAGCGGAAATACTGGCTGAACATTGGGTCAAGATCTAAGTATTCCATTTAACTATGAATAATAGTTGTCCTACTATTATCGACTGATTATATCAATAAACAATATAACGCGGAAGAATTGCACAAGAACTGAACCTGTGCAAGTAATAAGTTTATAGGGGTTATTAGCCAATAATAACCAGACCCATAAATTTTTACATGTCCACTGACCCAACGCGAGAAGGAGGAGCATAAGAAGCTTTGGAGGCAGCGGGAGAAGCAGTGGAGTCTCAAACTGAGCATATTTGGTAAAATTAGATTACCAATAAATATTAATTATTAAATTATAAAATTCAATAGCACACTTTCCAATTAGGGGGCAAGCCAGAAAGTGAAACACTTTTTGCTTTGATTAAAGTGATCTGATCTTATGAAATTTGTGCGTTGGCTCTAGATATGAGCTGTAAGGTTCCTAGCCATAGTATTCAATATGATCCAAACCTTGCACCCCTTTTAGACCAAAAGGGTTTAGATTAAGCTTTGACATTGTATAAGTTAAGGGACCTGGGGCACACCTTAAATGAGCTTTGGGTGGCTGCTGCCCACCCTGTCTAAAAATTCACCTCACAAGCACCACTCAAAAAAAATACTTATTATCTCTATACCAGCTTATCCTATATACTTATAATCAAGCATGTTTATGCTGATTTTAGTGGTTTGACTAAAGCTTTGCAATAAAATCTTGCTTTACTACCCAAAAAAGTTCAATCAGCATCATCTTTTGTAATTAATTGATACCTGAGGCTGCCCTGTGAAAAAAATTTTGTCCAAAATTGTAAAAGCAATTCTTTTGAACTTTGCATTAGTCCAAGGGTCTATTGAGTTGACAAGTTCAGTTATAATAATACAATGATAAAAACCCGTTATCAACTTTTGATAATAGCGCTCAACATTTTGGTTTAAAAGGTACTTAATTCAGAATTAATTGCATTGATTTGTTCCAATGAGATCTATGCTAAAATCTAGATCTAAGACCACATGAGACCCTTCAGTATCAGAGTTGGCTAATATAATACCTAAAGTCTCGTTAGGCTCTTTTTGAGTTCAACATTATAAAACCCATCACCTTGTTTTGGAAAGGTATGGGGTTACTTATATTTCACTTTACTAAAACATGCTTCCCAGATTTCTATTTTTATTAGCAATTTGTTTAAATCATCTCCCACAATGCAAAAATGAGGCTTATGAAGGCGCATCAAAATTAATTTTGTTCTTCATTGATAATGATGTCCAATGTAGGTTTGTTCAGGATGCCATGAGGTTTAACTTGCAAAAGAAACAAAGGGCACTAGAAACCTCAATATATACAAAAATTTCTATTGTCTTTTCTCTGTTTACTTCAACTAATTGCAAATGGTGCAACAATGTCTTGTAACATCTTTCTAATCCTGTGGGTGCTATGACATCCCAGCTTTGACCCAAATAATTCTCTTGATTTGACAAAATTATACCAACAGCCTTGAATACACTATTATCTAAGAGTATCATTTTATAATATTAGAGTTATTTGATTTGGATCATTTGTTTCTATTAAGATGGCTAGGAATAACTTAGCACTTCCATGATATGTGGGTTATGGGTTACTCTAATCAAAAACCATTCAATTTATATAATCATCCCCTTTGTACAACCTTGGAAACAACTAGAATGCTATTTTGACTCAATGTTGCCCTGTAGCAAGTCTCGTTATTATCCACCCTCCCTTGATTGTGAGTGATAGCAATAAAGTTATATCAGTTTCTAGACTTCTTTCCTTGCAAATAAGAAAATTATTATTAGGAAGTTAAAAGGAGTTTCTGAGAAATTTACACATGGAACAACCTGAATATGATAACACTTATATTCTGAATTGGTGGTTTATGCAAGCGCTAATTACTCCAACTTTACAACCTTAAAATAAGTGCTACATAAGAACCACTGATCACCCTTGTAATTCCCGCGGACTAAGAGAACACAAATATTTTATTTTTACCAAGTACTCTTGATGAAACAAAAAGAGAAAAAGCGCCATATTAAACACATCTAAAGATATTGCTGATATAAAACCACTTATTAATCCTTCTGATCGCTAAGTGTCTCCTATATCATATTCATGTTCTTCAGCTATGCCATCTTATTTTTTCAGCCAAGCGCGAAAAGTGATATATACATTCTAGATCTCTTAACCTATGTCCCAGTTCTGCTCCTTAAATAATATAGGTAGTTATGATCACGAATATTTCTGTTTACTGTACACTTTTCTGCAGGTGCAAGGAAAGTATAAATAAATCCTCTGGAGTTAATGAGGCAACAAATAAAGAAATTCTATTTAATTAAAACTAGTGAAAACTTAACACCTTTCTGTTAAGCAGTATCCCCAGTTATGGTTGCATCGTGAGCTTTTATGGTTACCCTCCATTTCTGCAAGTTTCTATGGTTTGCTGCTCTTAAGTATGCATTTTTAGTCATCTTTTGGTCATCCCAGAACTCTTATACCCTATGATCTTTGGAGTGGGTTCTGTGTAACCATCAGTCAACACTGTTTTGAATGAAATAAGGTGGCTTTTATCTCAAACCTGCACTAAGGCAGGTTTTTTCTACTTACAACTTTAGCAAAGATAGATTTGGTAGAAGCAGCAGTTATGTTCTTCTTGAGTAATATCTTACCTGAACTATTTATCTACTATAGGTCCTTTGCGCTCAAATAAGAGCTTTTTGACATCAATGCGCAAACTAGCTACCCACACACAAAGACTCAACTCGAACTTCCATTTAATGGTTGATCTAAAACAAACTAGCTGTTTTTATAAGCACACACATATGCTGAAGACCAACTCCTAAAGGTTTATATCAAATACATGATGCCCAAGGTTGGCTCATCAAGAAAATCTTTCCTATACACCCCAGTGATATTTTCTAAAAACTAATGTTACCCTGAGATCTTGTGTAAAGTATGGTCATTTTTATACTATAATAGCTCTAGGATCATAGCCACTTCACCTTGAGGCTTCTATTTCCCAAGCTGTATCAAAAAAAAAACAAAGCTTTCATTGAGATTTGCTATTCTAAACACCTTTACCTAACTCTACGTTAAGTTAGGCAATAGTAGCTAACAAATGTATAATAAATATGGTATTTATTAATTTAAGATGATGCCCTCTAGAAACAAGAATGCTCTAGCGATCTTTCATTGGATAATTGAGCATGCTTTTGGCAAACTCAGGTATAATGTTTGGTGGCAAACTTTGATGATATCCTTACTCATTACTAGTTAGATGAACAATGCTAAGAACCTGAGCAGGTTGTCATAGCACCAAATAGGCTATCTTTTTGATAAAAATAATAAACTCAAGTTTTACAAAGATGAGGTGAAATCCTTCTTTATTTTGTTCTTAATGATGGATATGACATCGTCCCTTCCAAACTTAAAGTTATCAGATTGTGGGTACTTAGCAACGTAAAAGCGAATTTTTAGCTTCTTAGGGTCGGTCACCTTCTTGAAAAAGTTTACTCAATCAATTTAAAAACATGCTTCATTCCTGCACACATAAATAGGCAAAATGCACCCTTTGTTTGGTCTTCTGAGTACTAACAAGCCTAAGACGCCTTTAAAGAGACATTCACTAACGCTCTTGTCCTATACCATTCTTACAAATACAAAACCTTTAGTATAATAGTGCACCTCAAGTATGACCTTAAGGACTGTCTTGTTGCAATATGATGAAAGTGAGAACACCTGATGGACTATTCAATTAATAAGTCAGCGTGACAGAGCGCTTATGGGCCACATATGACAAGGATTGGCGGCTATTGACTGGTTAGTTATGCATTGACATTACCTTTTACAGGGCTAACACATTGTCACTGTGAAACTTTTCCACATGCCACTTAAGCTATTGCAAAGTCAGAATTGAAATACCAATAAAAAAGACTCACCATGTTCTCTTTAGCTTATATTTTGATATAATTCTTTTTTGGTTTCACACACATCTTGCCTGACATCCTAAGTCACAAGCTACTCATGGGATTTAAAACACTAAAGGGCTCAGAATTTGTTACCTTGAATCCCGCCCCCCAAATAAAGAACTTGTCGCCCTTGCTACCATTTAGTTGCCACCAATACACCAAAAATCCAGTGATGCTCCCAGTACACTTGAATCAATAAAAGTTCCTGATTACTCAAACTCTTCCAATAAAGTTAACACCTACAAAGATGCACCACACTTATAATGTTAAAGGCTCACTCCTTAATGTGTTTCTTGCCATAAAACATCTGATCCTGAAGCCAAGACCTATAAGCAAAAAAACATCACTGATAAAGCTTTATTTAGTGGTATTTAAAAAGATATTATAGTCTTTGCTTATGATTAAATTTTGATCTCATCTTCCTTGTGCTCTCATGTTATTAGAGAACATCATGTCTCCACATCATGTGTTACACAGGCGTTAAAAATGCATTGGCTTGGTCAAAAATATTAAGATTGGATGGGGCTTACCAAGGATATCATATAGGATGAGAGCTGCCTAACATGTTCATGCTCCATTTTATACTTAACTGGCCAAAGCGGCCTTCTTACCCCCTGCAGCAAGCAGAAAGCCGCTGAACTTCTATACTTATGGACATTATTACTATTCTTATGGTTTCAAAGGGTATGACTTCATCATGGTGGCGGTTGACTGCTTTATAAAAATATGTTGTATTCCCCCTTTCCTATTGTCTACCTCATCTGAGGACATGTGACAGTTATTTGATTTATATTTTTCTTGTGTTTGATTCTACACAAAACCTTTTAGTAAATGATGTTTAAATTTTATCTTAAATTTAGGAGGCAATGTGTAAGGTTTTTAGATTAGTCTTAAGTCTTTGGCATACTACTTCCAATTCATTGAATAAACTGAGAGGATAACAAAATGTAATGGCTATATCTATGTGTTATGCTAATGTAAGCATAATATAATTTAAATACCGCTGATTTAATTTTTCTACAATAAAATTACATTTGTCCACAAGAGTTGCTCACATGCTCACTAACCTTGAGTATAATCTCACAATTAATATTAATGTAGGATCCAAGTGGTATCCCAGCAGCAGGTGTTTCGCCTCTCACATTTAATAAATACACAACTGGCGTTAAAAACAGCTCATCAAGTTCATTAATTATGCCAAAAGGTCTCTGATAAAAATTGAAATGCTAGCTCAACCTATCAATTGGGGTACTTGGCCGTGGTAGATACTAAGAATCTGAACTTCAGGCCATATGCTATAAATTGTTCCCAATCAAGATGGGCTATTTCCTATCACAAATGTGTTAAAAAATAATTATTTCCTGGAACTAACCCATTGAAAAATCACCACAAGGATCTCCTTTTCTTTATGCCTCTAAAAGTCAAAAAGCTTCTGAATATAGAGCCTATTATTATGGAAGGCGCCACAGAATAAAAGTTGATAAAATTTTGGGTAATTAAAAGAGTTAATTAAGTTTTTTCGTGGTGTCTTGAAAAGGGTACCCAGACTATGAGACCAGCTGGATTCTCTTCAAAGATTATTCCACCTGCTTTAATTAATTGCACCATTTTACTATATTACACCAAAGCATCTTTATTACCCCACTCTGTAATAGTAAAGCATCTTCTATACCATCATTTGTTCTTATTAAAGATATTAATAACAAGAATATTAAGAATAATTGCTTTTTAGGTGGGCCCACAGAATTGGCACCCAATTTATTAATGAATGAAGACCCTTATGTATTTCAAAGGATCCAACATATATGAGATTGAAAAATCAAAAAAATTAATTTATTAATAGATCTGACCTTAATGTCAAATTGCCTATGCTATAGGGAATCAAGGGGAACCCCTATTTATAGGGGTTCTAAAAAATGGCAATCTTTCCAAGTGAATAGATTAATTCATCCATTTTTACATACAAAAATCCATATATATAAGGAAGCCGAAATTGGCACCATTTACATCATCAAAAATTTAACTCAGATCAAATCAGAGGATTGGGCCTATAAATAGGCCATCCAAATTTGGCGCAAGCCAGATTGTCACATCTATAAAATCATTAATCATAAGGGACTATTTCTTACTTATTTTAAACCCCTTAAGCTCAACAATTATAACATTGATAATTTACTAGTCTTAAACAAGTCTTGCTCATTTTCCATGAACTTCCACAAACAAGAATTAGATAGATTTCATCTCTCAATCAGTGTATTTAAGCGGTTTTTACTTATAAAATTACCTTTTGAAATCCTTTAAATTCCTGATTTTATTTGACAAGAGAACTATTAAGAAAAGTTTTTTACCTGAACTAAAGGTTGAATTTAATCACTTGGTGGAATTTATCCTTGCTCTCTCATGGGGTCAAGGATCGCTGTTAGGGTTATTGATCTTCTTATCTCTTCTACAAGATTTGATTTGGCCCTACAATAGTGGTATGCGGGTATCCAGAGCCTTATCTGGGGTGCTTTCTGGGTTTTGTACTACCTGGCTGGTGTTATCCAACGCCTTTGTCCACTACTGGAAAGAGCCAGTCCGTTACATTGCACAGAATTTTCACACCTTTATGTCCATGGTGAGAGCTTCAAGGGAGTTGCCTGTTAAACACCTCTTACCTTCCTGGTATCAGCATCCCCCTAATAATGATGATCATCTTTTCATTGGTGTTTCTGTCGCGTAAAATTTATTGTATGATGAAGGGGTGGATGCCCGTGTCTGTTACCCATGAAGCAGCTTCAATTCAAATTTGTTCTGTTCAGCTTCTACTGTAGATCATGGCCTTGGAAAGTCCATGAGGTTTTTGACAAGGTGCGTTTTCAAGGCCGCCTAATCAAGACAGTGGGATAGACTCCTACATTTGTCAATTAAATTTCTCAATTTTTGAATAAGTTAACCAAGAAACTTCCCACTTGGATCAGAACTCTTCTGGACAAAAAAGAGAATCTGCCTGGGACTCTTAATGAGTGTCTCCAGTTGATTAATCAGATTTCTTGTATCAATGAGAGCCAAAATGCCACTTGGTCAGCCTTGTTGTTGACGTCTCAGTGGAAGGGTTCAGATAAAAATTGTGCTTGGTTATTCCGTCCACTTTCTCATGAAGCTAAGGTTACTCCCTCACAGCTTTCATGAACGTTCAAATAAAACTTACACCATGATATTCTCTCATTTTTGGCGGTGACGCGCCTAGCTGAAAGTTTGGAGAAGGTGATAGGAGGTGCCATGAATGTAGAACCTAGCTTAAATCTGCAAGAATAATAAAGGATCTTATGTATGCCCAATGTTACATGAGTGGAAATGAAATGACTTTCGCCGTGGAGAGTCTGAGCCCCTATGTCTCACTAAGCATCCTCAGGCAGAACAACCTGTGCTCTCTGAAGGGGGCCATGTGGTGGTTGCAGTAATGAACTGCTAGGATCTATCCAGAGTGCTTCAGAGAAACTTTCATCACCAGCCCTGTTAAAGAAATTCCTATCAATAAAGGATCCTCTGCTCACTAATCCTATCTACTTCTACCACTTAAGATAGTCAATAAGCAGAAAATTAAAAGGAGACAGCCTTAGTGGACACTGAGGCTAATGAGAACTACATCCAAATATGAGCTTGCGCAGAAAAGGAATTTTTCTCTGGAGGAGGCGAGTGAGGTACAGCTAACTCTACTGAAAACTGTTGTGTTTTAAAGTGAAAGGACATCTCAAAATTGGTCAAGGGGACGATTGTTTATTAAGAGCTTCTGCACTCTGAACTACCTTCCCTACCCTGTTATGTTATTAATGAATGGTGACATCGCTTCACCCCTCAGTTTAACATGATGAACTAGGAGGTTACTATCTACCCCAATGATTCCTTACCCATACAGTGAAAGTTCACAAAATAGCGAGCTCAAGTCAGCCAAGCTTGGAGTTTTGTCTGATGAAGACATTAACAGTGCCTTGCAAAAGAATATGCTGAGTTTGACAGTGTGTTTGGGGCTTGGAACTCCCCAAATTTGATGCTTTTTCAGGATAGTGGCAAGTTATTTTCAGAAAAGCTTTCCCGTCTGGGTGCCATAACATCCAAATTGCAAGCCCAAATGCCAGAGGCACTGCTGTTAAATGACGTTATCTAAGCGGGAAGAGAATTCGCCAATGAGTGACAATGGGTTATAAATGTGAATAAGAACCTGGCAGTGAACCAGGATATCATGGCCTCAGATCCTGTGGGTTTGGGAGCTGGGAATACTGGGATTGGGTTAGGTTTTTTTGAATTTTGTCATAATAAAAATAATGATTTTTGGGAAACAGAATTTTATTGGATTTAGAGTAAGAAAACCAATTGTCAATTTTCTCAGTGTGTTATGACTGCTTAAATAGACAATTGATTTGAGAGATAAGCTTAAAGAGTCTTAGGATCAGGGCCAGGAAGGTGTAACCTAAACTGGCGAACTTTGAGCGAGGAGGAAAAAATTCAAATTGAACTGACTTCAAAAGAGTTTTCAGCGGGCCAAGTTGCTGTTGGTTCAACCTCAGATGCCCAAATTGCAGTTTCTCCACTTTTCTGACAGTTAGCATGACAGCATATCACCCAACAGGCAACGGTTAATTCCAAGGTCACACCACATAGGGAGGTCCCAAGAGGTTAGAAATGGGTTTGGTATACCCAACCCGCCCATTCCCAGTCACTTTGGCGTCCGTTTGCACACGTGATATGCATTAAATGATGATTCCAAATTTTGGGGGGAGGGTTTCAGGTTAGCAGTAACATTCAATGTTGACCTGACACCATCAGCAAGTTCCGCCAAAGATTCAACATTTAACACATTTGTCTCAAGAGATACATGTTCGTTGGGCTTTGTCCTCAATGTTTTCGAGGAGATTTTTAAATTAGCAACAACATTTTTCAATGTCCCAAAGTCATTAGTGAGTTTAACTTAGGATTTGACACTGGATAACTTCTTCTTAAGAGTACACGCCCATTGTGCTTTGTCCCTGATGTTTTTGAAGCAGTTTTTGAACTGATGACAACCTTTCCCAATGGAATAATGACATTGGTAAGTTTTGCCAAGAAATTGTCACTTGATTTCCCATTTATGAATGTGCATGCCTGTTGGGATTCGTTACCAAGGGTTTAAGTCTTATGGACCTAGATCCAAGGACTTGTTGCCATCAACTTCATAAAAATCTTTAGGCCCATGGGATGGCAACTTTCAATTATTTTGGTGTAGATTCCATATATTTGCTGTACTAAATTAAGTCGTGGCAATTGCAGAGATAGGTGGCAGCCTCCTTAAAGAGTAAGCTATTACCTAACGCTCATACACCACATGGGCAAGGTCACCCTGTGTGACGAGAGGGACAGCTTCCCTCTTTAGACCCTTTTGAGGGGAATGGGAACACCACCCGGTCTAATCATAGGGGATGCTCTTCCAGACTTGCATTACCCTTCCCTTTTGCCAAAAGGGGACGCCACCATAGTGGAACATGTAAGGGCCACATTTTTGTGGGCTTTCAGCAGTCTGATTGCCATCAAAGTAGCAACTTTGAGGGGAGGGCGGGGATCTTCTGGGCTGTAGGCATGGAAAGCCTTGATGAGCTCCAAACAGTTTGTGCAATCTCAGGCTCTGACTTAACTATTCTCGTAAGCCAGATAGCCTTTTCAAGCAATTATATATTGGACTGATTGATGAGATTGTGGGAAGCCAGAATGCACTCCACTTCAGCCTTCTCTGCACCCTCAATCAAAACAGACTCTGGATCTGAGGAAATTACACACTTAATCGGGGGCAACTGAGACACATGGAATACTAGGTGTTGCTTTCAGTGAGGTGGCAATATAAACTAGAAAGCGCAATTACTAATTTTTTCAATATCAAGTGGGGACCTGAGCGTTTACTTGCAAAATTACGTGAGGGCGCCTGCATCTGCAAATAGTGCGTGTTTAGCATGATATTAAACACACTTTTATTTCATGCGCCAGGAGCCTCTTCCAATCTGTAAACCTTTTTAGTCACTTATAGCCTTGGCCTGATGCTCACAAACTAAAGATTGTGCGGTCCATATATGATGGGCATGATTGGTGGTGGCTAATACCACTGGGAAAAGGCACAGGTTGACTGAGAATGAGGGGTTGTATCTCAAAGTTGCTTTGCATGGGGAAACCCTAGTGGAGGCATGCGTTCCATTGTTATACATAAAATGAGCGAGAGGGGGTCATCAGCCCAGGTATCCTGAGCGGCTGCAGCGTAGCACTGCAGGTACTTTTCAAGGATCTGATTAACCGTTTAGTCTTTCCATCAGAATGGTCATGGTACTCAGTGGAATGATATGGCATAATTTTAAGATCGCAAAGAGCTCATTACAATATTTTGCTGTGAACTGGGGCCCACGGTCACTGAAAATTTTCTATGGAAGGCTGAACATAGAGAACACATGGTGCACAAAGAGACAAGCAGTTTCTTCAGAGGTAATAGTGAAATAGCATGTGTTGAATGGGAAAATTTTTGAACTGGTTGACTACTATCACCGCTGTAAACCCATTAATACTTGAAATCTCAACAATAAAGTCCACAAACACCTATGTCCATGGACCATCTGCCTGCTTTAAGGGTTGAAGGAGACCATTCTTTCCAGACCAATCTGACTTAGCCTGTGTGAAAGTTACGCAGTCTGTAATCCTGGATGGAACATCCCTTGACAAGCCCGCCCATTTGTAAGTACGCTTGATTTAGTCAATACACTTCTTATTCCATGGATGTCTGACTGCAGGAGGATCGTGGTGAGCCTGAATCACTGCGGCTCAAAGGAGGGGAGGAACCCAAACCTATGACCAAAAACTGAATGAGACCCTCAGGCAGAGAATACAAGTAACGTAATGAAGAAGGAAAGGACAACCGCTACAGAAGGTCTACACCTTCTGCACATGCCATTCAAGCTGTTAAAACCTGAGAAATTAGAGGCGCATCTAGAGCTAAATATGCTACTGAAACCACGCGATGTACAATGGATACTATTTGGGTGGTGGAAATGACTGTGAACAGAACTGACTAATACGAGTCTACAGGACAGTGTGTGGGGTTGCTACTTAGGAACTCAGGGAGTACATTCAGCCCTCCTTTTACAAGTTAATACTTGAAATTAAAGCTGCACAAATCTTGGTAAGTTTGGGAATGCTGGTGTGCTTACTTTTGGGGCTTTCAGAAAAAAGAAAAGCTTGGTGGTCTATGAATACTGTTAACTCATGTTGAGCGCCCTGAAAGAAATACCACCAATGGGTCAAGGACCATGCTCGGCTGCCAGTTCCTTATAGTAGATGGCCTAGGAATGTTTATTTGGAGGAAACTTGCAGAAAAGTAGGTGCCCGGATGTTCCAACCCATTGTGCTCCTGAAGCTTGACAGCCCCCACTGTACTGGATGACGCATCACATGCTACGACATTGGGTTTGGAGGGGTCTGCATGTTTTAAGATGGGGGTGACAAGAAAACCTCTTTAATTGACTCAAATGCCTGCTGGCACTCAGGCGTCCACCAGATGGTGACATTATTGCCAGTGAGCGGATAGAGTGGGCGGCTAACTGGGATAGGGCAGGGGAGAATTTCTTTAATAATATGATAGTACCCAAGAAGCTTCTTAATTGCTTTTGGGTCGTTAGAGTTGGCCATTTGTGGATGGCGTCCAACTTGTTGGGGGAATGGCGTACCCATCTTTTAAGAAAAGATTGCCCAAGAAGTTAACCTCCTCCCTGTAAAACTTTCATTATAAAAGCTTAACAAACAGGCTCGCCTTATGTAAGACAGCCATTACCACCTTCAAGTCCTTTGCATATTGTGTAAAAAAGTAGGGGAGTTTACCAAGATATTGTCAATGTATGAGACCGCGCAGGTGAACTGGAGATCCCCCAGCACACTACCAATAATCCTTTGGAATGTGGCTGGTTCATTCATTAGCCTGAAAGGCATCACTCAAAATTGAAATATGACCCATTTTGTTCAGATTGTTGTGAGCCATTCCTGAACTCTCTTCACTTAAATCTGATTGAAGGCATTAACAAGATCAAGTTTTGAGAACACGCGCATTTTAGTAATTTTTTGGCCAATTGTCCGTTCCAAAGGCAGTGGGTAGGGATTGTGGACTGTGATCTTTTAAGATGACCATAATTCATGCAATGATGAAGGGAGCCATAAGACTTCTTGGCAAAGATGATGGAAGAGGCAACCAGGGATGTTTCTTTGAACAACCAACTCTTCTTAAGCTTGACATTAATCATACATTGAGGGCAAACTCCTCCTCCGCTGTATGCGGGTACAGTTGGCAGTTTATGTTCACTACCTGCACTTTTGTTCAAAAATCAAGTCAAATTCAATATGTGGGGGAAGACGGTCCGCCTTCTCAGTCAAGACTACTTTGATGTCCCATCAACACTTCTTGGAAATCCAATGGGAGGCCCACAGGGGAAACAAGGGATTTAACTGATCCATGACATTGAGTTTTAGTAAGAGTGTTCAGTAAAGGAAACTCGCCCTCCGTCTGACCATTAGAGAATGACAGCATATTAGACTCAAGGTTAATACTTACATGCTTCTGGCGCCACAAACCCACACCCAAAATTACTGGAAACACAAGGTTAGGCATTGCTTAGAAATGATTGAAAAACTAAATTTGGTGCACTGAGAAAGTTATGGGGCGCTGTACTTTTTATGATGCCTGGGAGGTTGACAAAACTACCACCACCGCAGGACCCAATTCCAGGTCAAGATCAAGCTGGTTGCCAACTCCAAGCTCATAAAGTTACCTGCTGCTATAGTGTCACCCAAGGCTTCGAAGGACGCCTAGTGAGCTCCAATACTAATTTTTATTGGTAATAGAATGTTTGCAGCATTCTGTTTATTGGAAGATATGTTTGAGTTCATTGATAAGGAAGAGATTGCAACTAGACGGGGGTAATCACATGGTTTGTGACTGGATGAGATCTGGTAAAGCAAAGGGGTTGAACCATTTCTTCTCCAGGATGCACCATTAATGATTTATAATCTGGAGTGCTAGAATACACTAACACGGGTGTGGGGGCAGTGTCAGCTTTTAGAACCAATATAGCTACTGATTTGGAGCTGGGATCTGAATTAATACCCCATTGGTGGCTTCAAACATGAAAATCCCATTTTGATATTGGACTGAGTAAAAGTTGGAGACACTGGGGCAGTGGAGCCATAGTAAAACTCCTTCACAACACTATTCATCTTATAGAATATGACCACTGTTGCGCCCATCTTAACGAGGAGGGCGGAAATGACAGAAAATATTGGAAGGTTGTATATGTCAGTATATTGGCAAGTTAAGTTTAGACTGGCCTGCCTGTATGGATGCCAAAACACCCAAATGGCAAGCCCAAATGCCAGAGGCACTGCTGCTTGAATGACGTTTATTTGAGCGGGAAGAAAATTCGCCAATGAGTGACAATGGGTTGTAAATGTGAATAGGAACCTGGCAATAAACCAGGCTATCATGGCCTCAGATCCTGTGGGTTTGGGAGCTGGGAATACTGGGATTGGGTTAGGTGTTTTAGTTTTGTCATAATAAAAATATTGAGCTTGAGAAACAGGATCTTATTGGATTTTAAGTAAAATATCAAGTATCAATTTTCTCAATATGTTATGACAGCTTAAATAGACAATTGATTTGAGAGATAAGCTTAAAGAGTCTTAGGATCAGGGCCAGCAAGGTGTAACCTAACCTTGAGAACTTTGAGCGAGGAGGAAAACAAATTCAATTTGAACTGACTTCAAAAGAGTTGTAAGCGGGCCAAGTTGCTGTTGGTTCTACCTCAGATGCCCAAATTGCAGTTTCTCCACTTTTCTGACAGTTAGCATGACAGCATATCACCCAACAGGCAACGGTTAATCCCAAGGTCACACCACATAGGGAGGTCTCAAGAGGTAGAAATGGGTTTAGTATACCCAGCCCGCCCACACCCAGTCACTTTGGCGTCCGTTTGCACACGTGAGATGCATTAAATGATGATTCCAAATTTTGGGGGGAGGGTTTCATGTTAGCAGCAACATTCAATGTTGACCTGACGCCATCAGCAAGTTCCGCCAAAGATTCAACATTTAATACATCCGTACTAGGAGGTATATGCCCTTTGGTCTTTGTCCTCAATGTTTTTGGGGAGAGTTCCTAATTGTCAACAACATATCACAATGTCTCAATGTCATTGGTGAATTTATCTGAGGATTTGACACTGGACACCTTCTTCTTAAGAGGTACACGCCCATTGGGCTTTTTCCCTGATGTTTTTGGAGCAGTTTTTGAACTAATGACAACCTTTCCCAATGGCCCAATGACATTGGCAAGTTTTGCCAAGAAATTATCACTTGATTCCCCATTTACTGAATGTACATGCCCATTGGGCTTCGTTAACAAGGTTTTGAGGCTTCTGGGTTTAGATCCAAGGGCCATTTAGAATCAATTTCATAATAACCTTTAGGCCTATGAGAGTAGCGGCTTTCAAGTATTTTAAAGCAAATTTCTTCAATCTGTCATACTTATTTGGAAGAGGCAGTTGTGGAGACAGGTGGTGATATCTTCAAAGGGGTGCTGTTACCCTTCACTCGTCTACCACATGGTCAAGATCGCCCTGTGAGACGAGAGGTAAAGCTGCCCTTTTCAGGCCCTTTTTGTTGGAAACAGGAACACCACCCAGTCCATGCAGAGGGGACGCTCTCAAGGACTTACACTTGTGGCCCATTATTCCTTAATTTCCAGTTCAAGGAGGACTCAGATTTGCCCCAAAGTTGTCCCATTTACATTATAAATTAAAGATTAAGCGAAGGTTTAGAGAAGTACATTGAATTCATTCTGAAATTAGGATCACCAATGCCCTCCAAATCTTCTATAGTCTCCCCAATCCTGTTGGTACCTAAGGCTAGTGGAGAGCTCTATCCCTTTGGGGACTTCTGCAAGCTGAATGAGGTGACTGAACTTGACTCTTACCCCCTGCCACTCTTTGAAATTATCTTTCCCATGATCTTCGAGAGCACTTAGTTTGCCAAGTTGGACTTGGTAGAGGCGTTTCATCAAGTGCCAGTGCGCCCTGATCATCAAATTTCACGGCATTCAAGTGCCACTTAGGAAATATTGAGTATTGGTTGATGCTCTTTGGCCTAAGAAATGCCCCTGCTTTTTTCTAACGGCTAATCAATCATGTTCTCCATAATTTGTTGTGACGTTATTACATTGTATATATGAACGATGTACTAGTGTTCTCTAAGTCTTAAGAACAGCATGTGAAGGATGTTAAGTCCTTCCTAAAAGCCATCCAGGGTTTGGGACTCAAACTACATCCCTCAAATTTTGAGTTCCATAAGTCAACAATGACGTTTTTGAGGAACGTAGTATTTAAGGGAGGGCTTGAGGTATGCCCTGAAAAGCTCAAGGCCATCATGGAATGGAAGGCCCCAACGGATAAAACTGGTGTATAAAGTTATTTAGGAACCTTCGACTTCCTGAGATGGTTCTCTAAAGACCTTTCCGCGGTGGCTATACCTCTTACTAGGTCAAGTTGGAAGGTTCCCTTCCATTGGGCGCAGAAGAAAAAGAAGCCTTCCAGGAGATAAAAAAAATTAAAGCTCATGTCTTGGTTCTTGCTGACCTGGAGAAACAGCTTATATTGGAAGCTGATGCATCCATTTGTGCGGTTGGTGCTGTCCTTCTTCAACAGGGGGAGGATGCTATAGAACATCCCATCTGCCATTTCAGCCATAATATGAAGCCCGCGGAGATCAATTGCCTATTTATGATAATTATTTGTTGGCAATAATGCCGTCTCTCCAGGAGTGGCAACACCGCTTGATGTATTCCCACTATCCCATCATTATCTGAGCTGATCATAAAGCTCTGGAGTTCTATAAAAAGCCACAATGGATGAAACAGAGACAATCTCGTTGGCATCTGGAGTCGCCAAATTTTGTATTCAGTTTGAATACCGCTCAGGCAAGGATAAATTGCTCTCATATTTTTTAAGTTGAGACCATAAGTTATCTTATACTACCCATGATTTGGGAAAGATCAATACAGCCATCATGTTTCCTCCTGACGTTTTTGCGTTAATTGAAGTTGGTGCTAGGGGAATTATTGGAAGAATTTGAGCTGCCCAAGGAAGAATGCAATTTGGGAAGAGGCTACTACAAAGATCGTTAATGGAACCATAAACAAGTTAAAGAATTTCATCAAAGAGAAGAAGGAAATACATTACTGGGGCAAGGTATGTGTCTGTTGGAATTTCATTCCAAATTGATGTTAGCCTTGGCTAAGAACTAAGCTCAGCATTAAGCTCAGGGTTGAGCCAATAATTAGATATTGCTTATCTAGGAGTTATGCTTACAAGGTTGATGGGTTGTCTGAAGAGAAAATAGATTCTAATCAGTATAATGCTGTTTATTTTATATTTTTCTAGTTGATATGCCAATATAATGGCGAGTATATTGTAATTATTGATATGAACTTATTACATGATGAATTTACCAATTGGATTACCTTTTGAGAATCAAATCATTACTGATTTGATAAAACCAGAAAATCTTAAAATTAACAAGGTGATTGATTGTCAATCTGAGACCACAGTAGGAGGTGAGCAGGAGTGAAAGTTTTTAATTTTAAACTGATCCACATCAAGATGCTGCCTCAGAAGTGTTATATAAACTATATTTATTGAATATAATAAAATACCCATAAGCAGACAAATGCCATATGATATAGCCTCTTTGAAAACCAACAGCCACTGATGCAGCCTCAAGTAGTTATAACCTCCACACCCCTATTCCTCATTATATTACTCGTGATAATTATACACCAGTATAATCACAATATTCATATTTTGGCCACCCTATTTAAGGGCTGGCTTTTATTTTAAAAAATACCTTTTTTTACCTACCATTACTAAGTTTTTAGTTAACAAATGGTTAGCTTAGCTTGTAGAGGTGGGACTCAAAATCCCCAGAGGTTAGTTGCTGGGTTAAAGCACCTGGAGTGGTCAGCGCAACCAACTCCAACCTTGAACTAGATAGAAATCCCTCAGGAACTTGGGCAACTGGCAGCAACAATGATGAATTTGAAATATTGAAGGGGTGAAACCCTGAAGGAGTCAATAGAGGCTGCTGAACCACAATCGTTGGACAAGTCCCAAAGAGGACCTCTGAGCCATAATGAGTGGTCAAGCCTTAGAAGGAAAAGTTGTTGATTTGCTGTGTTGGTTGGTTGCCCTGCAAATTCATAGGAAAGGTCGTCAATGATTATGATAAAAATGGGCCAGCGATCTTCATACTGTTTATCCTGTCACACTAATTGAGTCACCTATTATTGAGAATGAAAAATTCTTAACAGGGTTCCAACTGAAAACTTACAAAAGGAGGTTTTAGAGGCCTGCCATAATTAACCGCTGACTGGAGATCCAGGAAATACCAAACCCCTATAGCAAATCACCAGACACTACTCATGGCTGGGATAGTATTAGAGTTAAAAAATATGAGCCAATGTATGACTTGTGCTCATGATAAGCCCCAATGGAATCTCCCCATGGAAAAGTTGATGCCCCCGCAGAGGCCCCACATGCCTTGATCATCCTTTAGTGTGAATTTTATATCCTCTTCCCAAGTACAGGGAACCAAAGCCATAATGGTTGTAGTTGACAAGTTAGCCAAGTACACTGAGTTTGTTCCATGTCCCACACAGATCACTTTAAAGGGGGCAGCAACCTTGTTTTTAGAGGAAATACTCTTTTGACATGAAGTTCTGGAGGAAATAACCTCTGATTGTGGACCCCAATTTGTATCCAAGTTTTAGAACCATCTACTGGGCAACCTACAGATCAAGTCCTGTTGGTCTTTGGCCTACAATCCCCTGTAAGATGGTCAGACAGAGAGAGAAAATCAGGTTCTTGAACAATACTTTCGCCGGATAAAAACTTTTCTTTCTTGTTGCAAACACTTTTGCAACCCATTCAATTCAAGACTAAATCTAGTTTGATAATCTCACAGAGGAGATTAGTCTGCGCCCATGTCTGGGAGCAGTTGGGCAAGCAAGGCAAGAGGAGCAGGCGGAAGGCCCGCGGCCTCTAACATTCAAAAACGCCCTGGAGAATCCGGCGGAATAGAAAAAAATCTCAAAAAACTGGCGGTCACAATTTCCCCAGAGATACTCACGTGGCAAGCATGATGCAACCAGTACATCAACACACCACATTCCCAGCCACTTTCGTCGGTAGAATTCAGAGTCTGTGTGTATCTGGACATCCAAAAAATGGCCTTATGGGAAAAATTTTGTGAAGATGTACACAAAATTTTCCTGACCACGGTGTACGTTGCACCTCACTCCATGTCGCGCAGTTGGCTGGACCTAGGTTTTGAAAGCAAAATAGCAGAAGACGAGGCTGCAGCAGTGTGCATAGTGGTCGACCTCTCCAAAGGGCAATGGGTCATCAAAACCAAATGCACCAGATGGACAAAATCAAACCAAATTTTCCTCACGTTTGACTTTTTGCCTACTATGGTAAAACGTGACATTTTGGAGCAACACCTGAAAGATGGTCTCGCCATATACAGCGAAATACAATCTTTCGAAATGCAACATTTCACACTGATGCCACACCTGTGCACTGGCAAAGCCATCGCAATTCTGACCCCAACTGAAGAGATCGCGAAGGACCTAACCCAGATCCCGCACTCCACCTTTATTGACATTGCAGGGCATACCACCCACCCATTCCGGGTAACTGTGGACAGCGCGCCCCCCATTTGCACCCACTGTGACGCGTTTGGCCATAAGGTGCATGCATGCCCCATCAAGGAGGGCGTCACATTCCAAGAGCACCCCTTGGCAGCCATGGCCAGCGGAGAGGCGCACTATGAACCAACTGCAAGCACCAAGGAGGCTTTCCCGTGGGGAGCACAAGGCTGCTACCTATTGGTAAAGCCCATCTCCCTGCAGGAGCGGAAGAAGACCAAGCAGGCCTGTAGGGCCGCGGCCAAGGAAGTGGCCAAGGCCACCACCACCATCCCACACTCACAACACCAGGAGGACATGGAAACCTTCGCAGCAGAAGCAACTTGGGATCCATCAACCAATCAGATTGGGGGGCCCATGCCAAGTGGGCCACTCAATCCAAGGATCCAATGGGAGATTCGATCTCACCCAATTGCTGCACCCAAGCTCCAGTCAAAACCTACTTGGGACCTATCCCAACTGAAAAATTTTTTTGCCCTGCTCGACGGTGCACCGAACCTATCTGCACCGCAAAAAACATGTCTGACGTCAGGAAAATAAAAAGCGAAGGCCAAAGCCAACGCGACTCTTTCCACAAAAATTAACAAAAACCCCAATAGTGTTTCTGCTAACACCTGCACTGCTGTGAAAGCCCGTGGGGACCTTGAAGAGGCTGGTGGGCCTGGGGGCCCACCCCCTCACACCTAAGGTGTGATGGGGAAACCTTCACTCTAGGGACGTTGAATATCGCCAGACTCAAGGCCTCCCCATCCCAGGCTAGGAAACTGAGTTTTTTACAAAACAATTTACCCGTGGATATCCTGGCCATCCAGGAATCCCACTGTCCACGAGGTTCTGAGGATGCTTGGAAAACAATATTCCTACCATCCCTATCCTTTCAGTCAAAGCACTGTGGGGTGCTAATTCAGAAAAATAATTTTTTCAAATTCACATCCTCATAAACATTCCTAAATGGCTGAGTGCTCGTTGTCACCTTCTCGTGGGCTGACGTTGTGCATACAATCATCAACATTTACACCCCAAACGGTGCACATGAGCGTTGGGAAAATTTCTCATTGGTCAAATCCCTCCTGCTACCCCCCAATTCTTTCCTAGTTGGCGACATGAACTGTTGGCTAACCTCACCAACGAACCAGTGGCCACCCTCACCCCACGCCCCACAGGGTCACGTAGAACTACGCATTCTAAAAGCCACCCTTGGGTTAATGGATGCGCTGCTGTGACATGCCCCACTGCTCAAAAACATGACGCGTCCTACGTCCACAATGGCCAATTAAGGTCCATTACCTGCATTGACCTTATTCTAACAACGGCGAAATTCCAACCCCACATCTCCCACTTCAAAACAACAAAAATGGAATTCTCTGACTACTGACTGTTCTCAATAACATACCACTTACCCGTCACAGTTGCAAAGGCCCCACATTGGTGCAAAATCCGCCCCCCCGAGCTCACGTCGCCAGGATTTTCCACATGGGTGGAAGAGGCAACTTTGGTGAAATTGTTTGTTGCACCATTTTGCACGGACCCCATTTTAACATGGGCAACTTTCAAAGAGGACACCATCTGACACTATTGCCATCTCTCCTCTAGACGCTCACAAGCCACATCGGCGGTTATCTTGTGCGCGCTGGTGGAATTGGCCCACTTGGAGTCCAACATTCCAGCCACAGGATACAGCCCTGCATGGGGCCAGAAGTGGGCGGAGGCAGCTGCCCACCTCAACGCACTCAAAAGACAACACAAACATCAGGTTTGTGTCTAATACAGGGCCACACGCATCACTAAAGGCGACAAGTGCACCGCATATTTCTTTAAAAAAAATTTGCACCACGCCAGAGTGTGGCCTGCACACAGGTGTGAAGATCGGATAATTCCATTGCGGACACACTGGCCGAAGTGGCAATCAAAATGCAAAGATATTACTCCAAGTTATACTGAGCCAAACCAATTCAGCCACCCAAAATGGCGGAATTTCTTGACTGAGCTCATATCCACACCATTTTCCAATACCCAGAAATAATGAATTTAATTACTCCAAACGAATTATGGACAGCCATTCACGGTGCGCCAAACCAAAAATGCCCAGGCTTAGATGGCATTCCATATGAGTTCTACAAAAAATATTTCAAATATATATCCCCATTGCTGCTAGCCTCACTCAACCAAAGCCTGTTGGAAACGTGCCTCCTACCAGGAGGACATGAGGCCTTTACTGTCACACTCTTCAAGAAAGGGGATAAGCTTGACTTAGCCAATTGGCGCCCCATTTCTCTAACAAACACAGACACCAAAATTTTAACAAAAATCATGGCTAACCGTTTAGGGACTGTAGCATCTGCCACCATCTCCCCAGAACAATTTGGTTTCATCCCCAGAAGGTCGATTTGGGATAACGTGCACTCTGTGGCTAATGTGTGTCAGTCCACAGCCTCTGGGGCACTTGTATTCTTGGACCAACAAAAGGCCTATGATAGAGTAAACTGGGAATACCTTAGGGCCTGCCTCCATCAATTCCGCCTACCCCCCCCGCTTCATAAACTGGGTGATGCTGCTCATGGAATCTGCGACAATGGCAGTGCATGGCCCTGGCTTCCTAACGGAAATAGTCCACCCTCAAAGGGGCCTGCGACAAGGGGACCCCCTCAGCCCACTCTTATACAACTTCAGCCTTGACCCACTACTGCGAAATGTGAATGCCCACCTCACTAGGGTCCACGTGCCAGGCCAAACCCCAGTCAAGATGATGGCATTTGCAGATGATTGCGTGGTGGGGGTGTCTAATAACAAAGATGCACGTGCGCTTGAAGCCCTCATCCAGGAATATTCCCAGGTAAGCAACGCGGCACTGAACGCCTCCAAAACTGAAATCATCCTCCTTGGTCAGTTTCAGAACTGCTGGGCCCCAGCAAGTAGTTCCCAACCTGGCCCATCTACTCGCCCACGTTCACGCCTTACTAACTCAACACACACCGCTCCACTGGTGCTCCCCTTCGTGCCACGTCTTACCATAGGACTGGTGCACCATCTGGGCGTGTGGATGGAGGCAGGCGGATATGCGTCAGCAGTAATGGAGTGCCATATACTGGACAACGTGACGAAGCGAATCGCCTCTCTCAGAGCCCACCCTACTACCCTCACTGGCAGGGTTGTTCTTGCCAACTCTATGCTCCTATCCAAAGTCTGGTTTGGAGCCCACGCCATCCCCTTCTCCCCAAGCTTCTTCAAATCCCTGTATGCTTTGCTGCAAGGATGGCTTTGGTCAGGCCGCTATACCAGTACAGCTAGAGGTCATGTTTGGCCCTCATCATCAAGGTGGCATGGGCCTGCTTGACTTCAAAGCCCATGCTGCCAAGATCCTGGGCACCTGGATCGCGGCCATCACCGCTCCTACACTCCCATCCCAACACTGGTCCCACGCAGCCCGCTTCAACTTCTCCCGAGCCTTGGGCCTCAACAATCCATCATACCCCCACTCCCTGATGAAATACCTCGCTTCACACACATCGGCCACAGGTCCTCACGGGACTAAAACCCACTATAAACGAATCCTACTCTCCATGCGAAGTGCAGAGTGGAGATTTCGTATTAGTGGACATACAACCTGAAGAGGCCGCCCCTCTCCCCAGTTCACACAAGAGGTACAGGGGCTACCCATCCATGATGGCGTGATCCCCATTTGACCCCAAGTCCTATCCAGGGTGGACTACCTGGACATGATGGACATCCCTTATTCCACTGAAACCCAAAAGACTATCTGAAAATACGCACACCATCCTCTGTTGCAGCCTCAAGTCCGCTCCCATGTGTGGCGCTGCCTGAGGCGGGTGTATCGTACAGCTGAGCACTCTAACGCTTTACACTCATCCTGTGTCATGTGTGGCCAGTATGGAACGCTGTTCCACCGCCTGGAGAAGTGCCCCACCTCTAAAGTGATATGGCGCGAAGTCCAACGTCTGCTAGGCCAGGATCAAACGCATCCCTTCAGTCTGTCAAGAGATATGTTTGCTTCATCAATGGCCTCCCCCTTCCACCCTCCCTCCGTGCTCTGGTGGTTGCAATCGCCATGTCGACTATCCACACGATTGGCTTGGATGCCATCGCTGGCTCCATCCCCACCCTCCCAGAAGCTGTCCACAGATTCCAGTCTCATTTGGTGGACCACTTTCAAGCGTGGATGTTTGGATATCTCCCACCGCATCGCTGACAGCTGGTCTCCTCTTGGTTCCCAGTCTGGTTCATCAAATCAGACCCCTTCCTCCACACGTGCTCAATAGTGGCTACGGCCCCTTCACACATTCCCTCCCCCTCCACACAAGTGGCGTTCCCGCTGGCAACAAGAGATAGCATCGCTTCTCTGGGGTGCCCTCCTGGTACTAAGTTTATCTTTCCTGAGTCATATTCGGAAGTGTCCATCCCATGGTCAGCCTTCCCCGCAATAAATTCAAACAATACTTTCGCCGTTATGTGTCAGGACATCAGACAGACTGGATGTTTTGTTTAGGATTAGCCCAGTATTTATAAAGCAACATGAAAAATGAATTAACTAAAATGTCTTCCTTTTTTGCCAATTGTGTGTATCATCCAGACCCCTGAGAATCATCAGTTGGAGGGCAGAACCTCATAGCAGATGAGATTGCCAAGAAGCTATGGAGATCACAGACTTTGAAGTAACGTTTGGATCAGGCAGCAAAATCCCAGAGACGGAAGGTTGACATGAAGAGGCGGGACAATCCTGAAATAAAGGTGGAAAGTTATGCGATAACTCACTCTCAGATCTACAATACCAAAGCTCCACACTACAACTTTAGTCCTGTATGGATTGGACCGTACAAGATGATCAGTCAAGTAAACCCGTGGCCTTTGAGTTGTCATTACTAGAAGTATCAAGAGCACATCCTACTATTCATTTTCATAACTCAAGTTGTTTACAGGTCCATCTTAAGAGAAGGCCTTTCCCTTCCCAACCTGAACTGTGTAAATCTCCTGAATATGAGGCTGAGGAGTATTAGACAGTAAATTTGGTACATTGACAACACAAATTTCTATAAAATGGAGGATTACCTCATTGAGGAATCTACCTGGAAAACCTCTGAAGATTGCTACCATTGTCCTGAAAAAATAGTGGAGTTTTCTTTTAAAATGTGGTGATGTGATGAAACAGGATATTCCTGATCATCACATTGCTCTTATTAGGGACATTAATAACAAAATTAAAAATAGTAATTTCTTTTTAGGTGGACCCAAAATATTGCACCCAATTTATTGATAATTGAAAGTCCTTAAACACTTTCAAAGGATTTAACGGATCATAGCTTAAATTATCTGGGCTATTTGTTAACTAATATAACCTTAATGTCAAAGTTCCTCATCTACAGGAATCAAGGAGAACTACTATTTATAGGAGTTCTGAAATGGTGGAATCTCCAAGCAAATAGAATAATTTATCCTTTTTGCATATAAAATACATTTATATAAGGAAATTAAATTTAGCATTATTTCAACCAAGAAAATTTTGACTTGATGAAACCAGATGATTGCGCCTATAGATAGACCCTCCATATTATGTCCTAAATGGAAAGTTATCACAACTTTAAATCAATAAGCATAATTACTAATTATATATATTATAAATCCCTTAAAGTCAAAAATTGCAACATGGATAATTTACTAGTCTTAAAAAGTCATGAGCATTTTTTGAACGTCCATAATAAGAATTGAATAAATTTCATCTCTCAAATCTGTGTATTTAAGCGGTTTTTGCTAAAGAGAAGTACCTTTGAAAATCTTGTAATTTCCTAATTTTATTTGACAATATATACTATTTTGAACGCTTTTTGCATAAACCAAAATACAGAACTTAATCACTTGGTGGAATCCATCCTTGCTCTCTCATGGGGTCAAGAAGCGCTGTTATGGTTGAGCATCATTTTTAAAATCTACTGTTGCAAGGTTTTATTAAACCTTACAATAGTGATATGTGGGCATTAGAGCCTTATATTGGTGGTTTCTGAGTTGTGGACTATTATATGGTCAGTGTTACCCAACGCATTTGTCCACTACTCTAAAAGCCAGTCCTTTACACTCATAATGGCCACCATCAAAGTGTAAAGATTGGGTGTTGCACAGGCTGTTATATTTGTATATTTGTAGTTTCTCTTATATGAAGACATAAGAGAGTGATATTAAACCTAAATTTAATTTATATTTTCAATTCTTTGTTTAATCAAGGTAGGCATTTTCCTGTTTATTTTCTAATTTTTATAATAAATTAAAATAAAGTAAATTAATAATCAACAATAATGGCTAATTAAGGGGGTGGAAGGCGAGTCGGTAGGGCGTACGGCTACCAACCTGAAGGTTGCGGGTTCGATTCCCGCCCTTCGCACATCGATCGGGGTGCCAGCCGAAGGAAACTATTGGCGGTTAGTAGGTATAGTAACACGAAAACCTTACCCATGACGTAACCAGAAAAATTTGAGTCCTGATCCGGAGGTGAAAAAACTTTCTATGACAGAGTTGACCCTGCTCAGGTTTCATGTCAATACTTTCTTTCTCTACTTCGGTAATGTCCGTCCCCCGGTCGGCTTGCCTCGAATAAATAAAATAAAACAATAATGGCTAATTAAAAAAATTCTTTATCTATGTTTTTGTGGGGTAGCAAAAGTCATTATCTATATTTTTTTATTTGGTCTTCTTTATGTAAAAATACATGCTTTTCATCATTATTTGCAAACAGGTCCTGAAGAGACTTGAATATTGTCATGGACGTTTTATCATCAGATTTATAAGTCTAAGTTATGCAGATTAACTTTTTGGGGCCACCTCAGCTAGTACTTTATGTGGTCTTAAAATTTGTATTATTATGTTATTAATTGGGTCTTATAACATTTTATGTATTAATCATCAGTTCTTAATAATAGACAATCTCCTCATGTACAGTTAATAGCCCCATGAACCTAGGTCTGGTGAAGTTAATCCCAATGTTTTCAAGTATATATACTCCCAGAAGTGTTATAGAGGCTGTTGATATAGTCAATCTAATCTAAACGCATGACAATCAAACTTCAAACACCTTAACAAGAGTTACTCACTAATGTGACCCAACGGGGGAGTGAACCCTTTCCTTTTGAAAAGGGTAATGTAAGGTTCCTAGCCATAGCTATCAAAATGAACCAAACCTTGCATCCTTTTTTTTTTTTTTTTTTTTTTTTTAGTACTAGATGGTCCCCAAACCTTGCATCCTTTTAGACAAAAAGTGACACTCTTTAAGGGCTTATAATTGTCCAGGGTAGGAAGACCTAGAGTAAAATTTTGATGAGCTTTGAGCAGATGCTTTCCCTCAATTTCTGAAACACCCCAACTTAAAAGCAACTCTCATACTTAAAGCTCCACATTATCTCTGAACCAGTTGAATCCTCTGGATATAAAAGCAAGCAGGTTCGTGCTAAGGTGAGAGGTATAGTCAAAGCTTATATGACAAGCATAACCTTTCTCCACCAAAAAACCCAAAAAGGGCTCATTTTTTGTAAAAAATTAATACTTGAGGCTTCCATGGGTAAATTTAAAAAAAACTATTCAAAAGGAAAATTTAGTTTAAGATGGTCTAGTTCAAGGTTCAACCAAGTTGTTAAGTTCAGTTATAGTATAATGATAACTCAATGATTAAAACTCCTTATTACTCTTTGATAAAACGCTCAACATTCTGGTTTTTTATTTAAGCACTTCAGAATTATTTTCATTAATGAGTTCCGATGTTAACTATACTAAAATCTAATATCTAAAACTACCTGAGACCTTTCAGGATCAGCGTTAGCTAATTATACATCCAAAGTTTTTTAAAACCTTAGCCTTTCTAAATTTTCTATAGAAACTTCAGCACCTTGTTAATGGTAAAGAGTTAGGTTTTTTATATTTACCATAAATAAAAATCATAAAAAAATTTCTATTCTTACTATCTCACTAATAAAATTATCTCCCCTGATGAAATTAGTGATGACTATAAAGAGGCCTCAAAATTCATTCCATTATGTAATAATGATGGCCAAAGCGTTTTTTTGTTAAGGATGCAGTCAGCATGCTGACCTTGGAGTGCTTAACTTTAAAGGCCAACTTGTTGCTCAGGGGGTCTACTCCGCGAAGATAAGGCACCATTCAACCTTCACTATTACCTCAATCGCTCTCACTATGTTTTCTTTCTTGATGCTACCACTTGTAGCCTCAGTTGCTTGGGTAAACTCCCTATGCCCATGGCAAACTTTTTGACCTCTTGGACATTTTTGACATGTGTTAGCCCTCAGGACTCAATGGAACTTTTCCAACCTCTTCCTTGCGTTATCAGCACCATGGTATCTGCAACAGAGAGTCTCTTTTTCCAAATTGGTTAATCCCAGACTGCTTACTGAAGATTACTATACTTTTTAAAACAAAAGTGCAAAAAAAGGATAAACTCAAGATTCTGTAGAAAGGTTTTTGCTAAGATAAATGTGAAGTATCTTATACTTTAAGGAAAATTCAAGATATAAAATAAATGAAATATTGTAAAGTGATTGTTTATTGGGGTTTCAATATGAGGAGTTTCTTGGGTTTTTTAGTCAGACGTCATTTGACTGCTGTTTGGTAGATTCATCCATTTGGACTAGTTTATATAGCCACGAGCTCCATCTCACAGTAGTTACCCCTGAGCCTGGATGTTCAGGGGACTTTATACTAAATTTCGCTTCTGTTTTATACCATTGTACTTTCTCCAAATATTAGCTGGTCATCAAATCTGGTAATTTATGATTTGACTTCTAATTCAAGTGATGGCGCTCCTATGATGCGCCTCACATTGTGGCTTTGAATCACTCTCAAGGTTATATGATTTTCATATTTGTCAATATATACTTTTGAACCTCAGATAGTCACATTGACATATATCAGTTTGCTCAAAGTTTCATTACCAGCGTGATGCAAATTATTTCAGCCTCGAAGGTATATAAGGGATCATTTTTCATAAGTTATTTTGGTGACAATCAAAACTTTATATATTAAATCTTCTGACTTGTCAGGTTGAAAATTACTTCGCATGATGTCATCCCATCTTAACTGAAAATTATTGCTCTTGACATCACCTCGATTCATCTGAAAATTCCTTTGCTCGCCCTTTTCTAAAAATAGCCAAATTCACCCCCATCTGCAATGGGCTGGTCGCCAGTACCTCCACCAGTTTATGGGGTAATTTTACTCATTCCATTGGTTGAGGAATGACTTGGTACACCAGTCATGGGCTCATTTGCGACACTTCTCCTTCCAAGACAAGACTTGGGGAATGATCCGAGTTGCCAGTTATGCACCCTGTTCAACATAATGTTAGTATCATTTTGAATGAGATACTCTGATCCTCTCTTAGTCAAAATGGTTTCAGGACCATTCCAAATGGCCAGAAGTTTCTCTGGGTATGTGCTTAACAGGTAGTAAAACAAAAACTTGTCTCATTTTCTAAACTCAGGTAACTTGTTTCTTTTCTGGCTCTCCTGTTGGCTTGGAGGGTGCTTGCTTTAATATTTTTTAGCCTATACATGTATTCATATAATCTTTTCTGCTAGCTATTGTTGGTAACTTCCAGGTGGTAGATTCTTTCATTCCGCTGATATAATCAGTGCCAGGAGTGTAGGCAGCACAGCCTTTCACTCATATGGGGCTTTGAAGGGGGACATCCCAGTTATGCAGTGACTGCTTAACCAGTAAGCCAACAATGTGATGGCAACAGATGGTCCCACCTCAACTTGTAGCTTAGAGTCAGCTTCTTTAAAATTCTTCCTATGGTCCCATTCACTCTCTTAACACTTCTGTTGGAGGATGGATCGTAAGGGGTAGTAAACTGCTGCTCTACCCCTACAAAATCCATTAGTTTCTTCACTGCGTCTAAGATAAAGTTTTTCCCTTATTGACAGTATAATTTGAGGGCATCCGTGTCTTGTGATAACCTGATTGTACAAGAAATGGGTATTGAAGCTTGCAGTATATGTTTTGACCGCTAGGCTTCAACTTAATTAGTGAAGTGATCAATTGTTACTAGATTAAACTTGGCCCCACTGGATGCAGTTTTCAAGGGTCCCACCACATCCATAGAGACAATGTAATTGGTGCAGTGGGGGTAATTAGTTTAAACTCAAATAGCTTTTCAGAGGGCAATAACTGGCACAAGGTACACACAACTCCAAGGATTAGTGTACTTCGTCAGACATGCAATCCCAGTAGAGCCTCTTCATGAGGTATTCCAACGTCTTTTGGAATCTTCCATGTCCTACATTCTTGTGAGCCTCCATCGGGATTTTTCATGTTTATTAACCAGTGGAGTGACACATGATCCGTGAATAAATTTTATGTACTCCATATAGACAAGGCCTAAAGTGCAAAACAACTTCGATTAATGCTAGACATTCACGTTTGGTAAACATGTAATTTTTTTCAGCTTTACTGAATACTTTGAAGTTATACTATATCAGGTGATCTACCCCGTCTTCATCCAATTGTGCTAAAATTTCACTAAGTCCCACATTACTGGCGTCAATTTACAGGTAAAAGGTCTTGTTGAAGTCTGGATAGGCCAAGGTTGGTGCTTCCACCAATCATGCCTTCAACTCTGTAAATACCTGCTCCCGCTTCAGGCTCCATTTGAACTTCGTCTTTTTATTAAGCAGTTAGGTAAGGGTCGCCTCCAAGTCCGTATAATGGTGGATAAAATGCCTATAGTACTCCACCATTTCTTAGAAACACTTGAACATCCTTCATACTCCTTAATGGCTTCATTGTCACAATTATATTAACTTTCCCATCCTTAGGCTTAATTTCAGCTGGGCTAATCTTATCCCCAGAAATTCCAGCTGACTCTTCAAAAAAGCACACTTGCTTTTCTTCAGCTTCAGGCTTTTTGTGAGCATCCATGTAAAGACCTCCCAGATATGCTGAAAATGTTCTTAGAAACGTTCAACTGAACGCAGTGATGTCATCAAGCTATATAAACATACACAATAACTTAATATTTCTGAAGATGCTATCCATCACTCATTGAAAGGTTTCAGGGGCGTTACAGAGCCCTTGTGGCATCCTCGTGGGTTAAAACAAACCCTGGCTGCTGTTTAAGGCGCATTTCTACTGGTCTTTGGGCGAGAGCTCCATTTTGCCATTAGCCCCTGGTTAGGTCCATTGTTAAAAGTATTCTGAGCAGCGTAGGTGTTTCAAAGCATCATTGATGCACAAAAGCGGATATGAGTCCTTTTTGGTTATACTTATTTAGGTGAAGGTAGACCATGACTACCCTATGGGTCCCATCCTTCTTGCTCACCAGCAACAAAGGAGATGCCCATAGGCTCTTCAATGTATGGATTAGTCCAGTTTCAGCTAACTGGTTGAGCTCTTGAGCAATGAATGCGTCCTCTGTCTTTTAATATCAGTAAGGTTTAAACTTAAAGGGGATAGCGGAACTGGTGTCCATCTCATGGACCTACCCTTTTCACAAGCCATAGTCATGGGGCAAGTGCTGAGATGTCATTTGATTCGTCCAATTTTCGTTAAGCTTTTTTTGCTTCTTAGGGGTCACATTCCCAAACCTGAGCTTGTTAAAGCCTCATACGCATGTTTGGACTCAATATTTTAAAAACTGGTCAGTCAGGCCTATGCTGCATTTTGCCCCTTTTTAACTCGGATTGGTTGGGTAGTGATGTTCCTCAAAACAAGATCGCTTTCCAGAGTAGGTTGTATCATACTTCCTGGTAGTACTCTGGACTCTTGCTCTCGGATTATGTCTTGACTGACACCTTCAAAATAGTGTCAGGCGAAATCTTTACAGTAATTGACAAGGCCATTATGTGTTATCACCTGGTTCAATCTCTAAAAAATCACTTGCACTCCGAGGAATCCCTTCCTCTGCACTCACGGTAGGCTGTAGTTGTTTTACACCTTTCTCTATCAAGGTGTAATGAATGAGATAAAACAAATAACATTTTTCAACCAATCATGTACACTGTTTTTAGGTTTAATATCATTGTCCTTGAACGCCAGGTAGGTTGATAGCTCAAGATGCTAACCATGATGTTTTGAAGTCAATATTCGCCCCAAACTTCAGTAGAAACTGTGTCCTGATCAAAATATTGTAGTTGCCATTATCCAACACTATTGTGGGCGCCATAAGGACCATTCACCCAAAGCGTTAAGGCAAAGCAGAATAAGCTCCTATGACGTGAGTAACGTCAGGTCCTACAGTGCATTATTTCACATTGTATTCAATGTCAGGCTAAGACTTGAGTTTTTCCTATGTTTGTTTGAGATAGTGTTAATTGGAGCTCCTGTGTTCAGCACTGCTATAACGTGCACCTTCTGGATGATTACTTCTACCTTCATTATGTTCTTGCTGAAGTGGTTTCCAGTGGTCATGATATTATTGCCAGATTACTAAAATGTCTCAAAGTAATAGCGCATTTATTGCCCTTGTTAGTGTCTTTGCCATATGGTGCCAAATTCTTAAAGGTAGAAGCGACCAACTGCTCTCCTTGTTCAACTGAATTGATCATTTGGGTAGACTTGTTTGCTTGGCCAAAATAGGTATTTCTCGATGAAGATCTGTCAGTGCCATAAACTCGTAATCTAGCTGGTACATCCACTATGCTAGGTGCCCCTAACACGTGGTATTCTACACTAGCCAAGTCTTCATCTACATGGTCGTCCTCAACCTCAGTGCGGATATCTACCTAGTTTACAGTGTTGGGTTTATTACCTTCAGGGGTTGTTTCCTTTGTTTTGGTGGTAATTAATGGACAGGATTAATAAATGTGCCCAGGTTGGTGGCACTTGTACTTAAAGACGTGGCAAGCAATCAAGTGGTTTGTTACTCTTCTCTTATGGCTTGTCAACCTTATATTGGCAACATAAACGTCATTGTTAACTCATTTAGGGTGTGGTGTAAGTGCTATCGCCTTAGATTCATATTTACGCGCCCCTTGTACATTGATCATCATCTCTTTAAGCGCTTTGAAGGAAGTCGCACTCTTGACTGAAAGAGTCATAATTATCTTCAAATTAGGATGCATTTCTAATGAACTTTTAAAACGGTTTTAGGCAGTAGGCAGATCCATTGCTCCTGTGGTCCATAACTGCTAAGCGTTAAGATAGTAGCGAGGAGCGTAATTTGCAACTGACTAATTTTCCCATTTTCATCAACATGAACTCTTGTTTTATATTCTGGACATCCTGTTCACTACCAAGCTCAGAAAGTAAATTCTTCTTGACTTCAGTCCAAGATAATCCAGGCTTTAAGCTCGCGCTTATAATTTCTTATCCCTCACTGCTCATGCATCCTTATACATGGCGAGCATTCTAGCAGTTTCTAGCACTATCAATGCTATTTTCATACATCTGGAGGAAACTTAAAAATGCCCCCTCGTTATGTATATACATGGTTTTAAAGTATGATTTTAAATTTGGGATCCTCTTCAACAGAATTGGCGTGCATCATATTCAGCTGAGTACAAGTTCTGACAAGTCGTGGTGCATTCCTTTAAATAGTCCACATAGGTGCCTCTATTTGAGTAATAGGTCAAGTAGAGGTAGGCTCTAATATGTTATGCAAGTGCCTTCAGGTCTTATATACTCTTGTCCATTGCAAAAAGCATGTTGTCATGCTGTTCCAAACGCTCTCCATATTTATTATGAACAGTGATGTCTTATCCATTTTCTTTTTTATGGAATAAAAGCCTCTCCTCGAAGTTCTTAAGTGTAGCTTCCAATTTGACAATAGGTGACGAACTTCTCACAAAAGTCAGTGAGGCAATTCAGGTTTTACTAACGGTCTCCTTGACAATCTCAAGATTGATGCATATATCATGCACTCCAATTTTCATGGTATGGAGTCTAGTACAGATGGCATCCTCCTCCATCACCAGGAGTTCATATAAATTCTCTACCTTCTATATGATATACCTCTATATTCACATCATTGTTAACTTGCTCAGGAGAACTTTTGTGATCATTGATAGGGCCTGATGGTAACACCCCTTGTAGTAAGCACTAAAGTCACCGTGCTTACCTTGGCTCGCTTAACTTAAGAGGCTAACTCGCTGCTCAGGGGTCTATTTCGCGCAGATAATGCACCAAACATTCTCTAGCACCACAATCTCTCTCACAATGAATTCTTTCTTGATGCTACCACTTGTAGCCTCAGTTTCTTGGGTAAACTCCCTGCGCATGGCAAACTTTTTAACCTCTTAGACGTTTTTGACATGTGTTAGCCCTCAGGACTCAATGGAACTTTTCCAACCTCTTCCTTGCGTTATCAGCACCATGGTATACGCATTAGATAGTGTATTCTTCCAAATTGGTCAGTCCCAGATTGTTTACTGAAGATTACTATACCTTATAAAAACAAAAGTGCAAACAAAAGTATAAACTTAAGATTTGTAGAAATGTTTTTACTAAGATAAATGTGAAGCATCTTATTTTTCAAGGTAAATTTAAGATAGAAAATTTTGAAATATTTTAAAGTGGTTGGAATTTGGGGTTGAAGTATGGTAATTTTTCAAGATTCTCTAGTCAGACGTCATCTGACTGCTCTTTGGCAGATATATTTAATTTGACTAGTTTTTGTAGCCGTGAGCTACATCTCACAGTGGTTATCCATGAACCTGGATGTTCAGGGGCCTTAGTACTAGGTCCCACTTCTAGGTTCTGGACCATTGCACCTTATCCTGATATTGGCTGATTGCCAAATAAGGTAGTTCATGCTTTGATTTCTGATTTAAGTTGGTGCTCCTATGATGCGCCTTACATTGGGCCTTGAATCACTCATGGTTGAATATTGCCAGACTTGTCACTATATACATTTAAATCCTTAAATAGTCACGTTGGCATAATTCAGTTTCCTAAAGTTTCATTGCCAGCGGAATGCAAAGTATTTCAGCCTTGAAGGTATATAAGGGATCAATTTTCATATGTGATTTTGGTGACAATCTCATCTTCATATATTAAACCTTCTGACTTGGCTATGAAAAAATTATTTTGCATTATGTCATCCCATCTTAACTGAAAGTTATTGCTCATGACATCACCTCAATTCAATTGAAAATTCCTTTACTCGCCCTTGCCTAAAAATAGCCTCATTTACCCCCATCTGCAATGGGCTGGCCACATATTACCTCCACCAGTTTGTGGGTTGATTGTACTCATTTTACTGATCAAGTAATGACTTTGTACACCAGTCTTGGCCTCATCCGTGGCAAATGCTAATTTGGAAAACGTACAAAGGAAACAAAAGCCTCCATGCAACCTCATTATTCAGAAAATTTTTCACTGTCCATCCTTCACAAATCTATCTAATTGCAGATGATTCATAATGTTTTGTAATAAGCATCTAATACTGTGGGTGCTATGAAATCCTTGCTTAGTTCCCATTCTTCCCTTGACATGAAATTTTAACAACAACATCTTTAAATATACTATGAGCTAAGAGTAAATTTTTTAAATACCATAACTATCTGTTTTGCAGATTCTAGTTCACTTAAGATGTCTTGGAATGGCTTTGCAATTTCATATTTGAAATTAATAAAAGAACTTAACCACAGATTAGTAATAAAACATGTAGATGAGGTATGATATTTTTATATAGGTTAAAATTGATCAATATCTATAGCTTGCATGGTAAAGTTATAGTAAAATAATTTTTAGCTCTTGCACATTCCAGATTATTTGATTTTAAAACTAAGGGATGCTCAATGGCCTATACTGTTTTCCATCATCTAATGACTTTTGCCCCTTTATTTTAGAGCTTCCAGTACTAGTTCTTATTAATTGGAAGCTTTCTTAGTTATCTTTTTCAAGATGTGCTATAGTCAATCAAACCTTATGACAACTTAAAATTAAAACTCTCTTTGACATTTCCACTTAGGGCTTTGTAAATTGGGGGAGGTCATTACCTGTTAATTCTAATGAAACTCAATTCTGGATTGGGTGTTTGCCTTTTACACATTTCAAACTCTGATATCACCTCCCTCAAGACTTTATCATAGGGTGATATACAAAGATACTTACAAAAGTCTTGGTTACCACGGTGCCATGGATGATAATGCCTATAGAGCTCTTAAACTATACTTTGTGAATGAATCATTAAGGTCCCAGCGGGGGATGTTGAGCTAATTATGATGACCACTGAAACAATGATTGTAAAAAAACCAAGGTTTTCTATCTAGAAGGTTGTAATAAGGCATAAGCACTATATTGGGATGCTTTTATATCGTTAATCAAATATAATTCCCAATGTAGCAATTACCTGCAACCGAATAGGAGCATCAGCCAGTGCCATCATGGTTAGCTCAACGCATTCAGAAGAGGGCGTTTCTACAAAAGTCTGGGAGATAATGGTTATTTGAGAGTTCAATCTATTGAGAACTGTCAGAATTCAGGATATTGGATATGATGGGAAGGATATTGCTACTCATCTCACACAGCTAAATTGACACCTGGACTTGAGAATTGGTTAGAGAAGTTTTCTCAATTGATCACAAATATAAATTACTAATTGGTAAAGCTCAAATTAACATTAGTATTTTATTATCAGACCAAAATTGAGCCTAAAGTAATATGATATGAAATTCTGCCTGATTGAAATGAAGGATCATCAGAAGGTTAGAAAACAATAAATAATGTTGCACTCAAAGCAGCAAAGTAAAATGAATCTTCAGAATGATTAGAATCAAGAACCTGCCAAATGATCAACCTAAGTAATACCAAGTCTCATTTTTCCTGATATATCAAATTAACAATTTTATCTGATAAAATATATGATACAAAAGCATCATACCATCTGTATTAAATTGCCTGCCAAGAACCCCTTTCCTGATTTCCCCCTCCATATTTTATTAATTCTTTTTCTTTAAAGGCTTACAATGTTTGATGCGACTTATAAAAACCCCTCTTCTATACTATAGTCAGGACGTCATTATTTTATACCTTGTTTTGGTACTTGACTTCAATAATTACATTTCGCCATACTTACTATAGGACGGATACTCTAGCTGACAGGACATAAGCATTGACTTGGCACCCTTTAAAAATTATACTTGGTGTGTGACTTGATTGGCTTTAAGTATTGACAGTCAGGCTTCCTAGGCATAAGAACCATCAAGCTTGTAAATGGATGCCTACAGCTTGGTTTAAAACTTCCTCTAAGCATTTAAAAGTGCTCTAAATTTAAAATGTACATTTCCTAAATTAGGTTATGTATAAATACGCTCCATGGTATAAGTATTATTTCATTTGATTGCCCTAAGGTAAAATTGTGACAGAAAATCTAATTAGATGATTAGCGCTTCAATACCATTCACATAAGAAGATATTGGAACAACTGAAATAAGCACTCAATTGTAGATAAATTGATATTAAATTAGCCTTTAGTAACAATGTTTTACACTCAAAAAAAATTGTCAAACATAGTGAATTACTATTTATATTGATCTCCATAGACAAATATGCTCTTTAAAGCGTTTAAATATCTCTCATTCTTTTAATAATGATCTTATATTAAGAAATTTTATAATTAAAGGAGATATTATAAGTTGCTTGTTTATTTTCTATTATAAAAACAGGGTGAATACTTTAAAGTTAACTTTATTATATTCTTAGATAATCCATTTTTTAAATAAACGCCTTTTGTTGTGCTTAGGGAAACCTATCTGCTCTTATTTACTGGCGAATGCTGTATGTGAAATTCTAAGAACAATTAGTTTCAGAGGATATATGATTTGTGCATAACAAGCACAAACCTTCATTTATTTTTTATAATCACAAAAGTTATAATCATACCCTACATTTAACCTAATTTGTTATTTGTTTGTATCTTATATTAATTTGACTTGTATATGAATGTAAATATGTATTTATTTGAGTAAAATCTTG
The DNA here is from genome assembly GCA_022478985.1 of Massospora cicadina. Taxonomy (NCBI): domain Eukaryota; kingdom Fungi; phylum Entomophthoromycota; class Entomophthoromycetes; order Entomophthorales; family Entomophthoraceae; genus Massospora; species Massospora cicadina. Next base: position 123,058 of record JAKSZP010018479.1, read on the forward strand.
CTATATGTCCGGTGAAGTGACTTTTGTTCTTCAAAAACAAGATTGATTTAGTGATACTAACAGCTTACTAACATCACTTTGGCTGTAAAATACATGAGAAACCACTGGGCACCACAAATTTGGTGTAATACATGTAAGGGAAAGAGAAAGTATCTTAAGAGGGTTTCAGACCTGTTGTTCACAGTTTATGGGAAACAAAGAGCTGGAATTAAATTTTAGCTATTAATGAACTTCTGAGAACATATAAAGAGGTATGCTGAATATGTCACTGAAAATCCACTTTTTGCACTCTCATTTTGACTTCTTTCTAAGCAATTGTAGCACATTGAGTGCCAAATATGGAGAGTGCTTTCATCAAGACATTTTAGCAGAGGAAAGAGTGAACTAAAGAAAATGAAGCTCATCTACGCTAGCAGAATATTGTTATAATGTCATGAGCGATCCTGAGAAGTAGACTACAAAAGAAAAAACATAAACTCTTCAATGAAAATTTATATAGGTAAGAGTTTAATGGGTAGAGTTCCAGACTTAAATATATGTTAAAACTATCTCTGAACAAAATGCTAAGAAACCTTCTGGTGTCATATTCTTTTTATAAACCTCAATTTGGTTAAGGATAACTGTTTTTGCAAAGAAAAGGAGAAGCATTAATTTTTGTAGACAATTTAATTGATTTAAGTTTAATTTTTATTTTTTCATCCTTGTAATAGATCATGAAATTTAAAACATCAATTAAAACTTACCATAATTATTTCTAACTGTTTCAAAACCAGAACATTAGGCTAATAAAAATAGCATGAAGTGATCTTAATACATATATCTAATTTATTATTTATATAGGGTCATTATAGCTTTTAGTGAACCCTTTAATCTAATTAAAGCCTTATGGAAATGGACAAAGAATCTTAAGTTTCTTATCGCCCCAACAAACAAATACATAAAGATTTCAAAACCTTCATCAATTAATATGCATTATGGTAAGAGCAATGACTCTTTGACTTTTTGACAAAATCCATACCCAACAGGCTAAAGTGTAACAGGTTGCTGTAAACCCAAGTTCATCCTTTAAACATCTTACCTCTTAATAAGAATGCCATCAAGTGATGCATTATTTAGGCTTTAAAACTAATTAAGCTTTGGGGACAGTTAAAAACAACCCCTTGTTGCTAGTAGGACATCCAAGGAACATTCCATTGTAGGAAGGCTATCTAAGATATTACTGGCAGTTTCTTATTTCTGATATGTTGTTAGCACTGAGTAAATTCTTACTTTGTAAAACATTATTCCTTAGATACCAGGTTATAATAATCTAGATGCTCATTAGTAGAAAAAAAGAAATGCACAGGGTTTCTTAGTGGAGAGTTAGAATTCAATCTTTCACTTATGAACTATTCTTAAAGTAGTTTATTAAATTTATAAATCAATAAATAAACTCACTTAAATATAGTTTTTCAGAACTTTTTATGAAGTAAAATCATATATTGGCTTAAATCCTAATAACATGACTCATTCTAAACAAGCTATTAACACAAAGATAACATATTCTCTTTTTAAAATGCACAAAATGACACCATGCTTTATATAATAAAAGACAAGTATAATGTTATACTAGTTACAAGGCTCCTTATGACGGAAGCTATCAAAGATGATTATTTTATATTAATAATTAACTTCAATGGCAAATTTGTTAGGGAGATTTTTTGAGAAGATACTGAACTGATTATTAGAATTAAAAGCGGCAAATTACATATAATCCTTTTGTGATTTAAGAGACCACAAATCCTTTGATTAGAGAAAGATTTTTAAGACTTTTTAATAATCAGAATGCTTTTAAAACATGATAAAGTTATCAAATTAATTTGGTGATGCATTTATATAAAAAAATATCTTGAGGAACGATGTGGAACCATCGCCTCTAGAGTAAGTATGCATCTGGTACAATGTAACAAAAAGGGGAAAAAGTTTTTTAATAAACACATAGACATTCAATATCAACAAAAGGATAATTTTATTGAAATGTAAACAATAAAAGACTTTTACCTGACAATTTAACTAACCAAAGCAGTGTTCAGTTATAATAAGACATGGTTTATAGGTTACTAAATAGCTAGTCCAGCCTCTAGACATTTGGTTTTACAAGGACATGACATTAAGGGTCATCTTAGCTGGTCCAGCCTCTGGTTGTGTTATTGTAGTACATGACCCTATCTCTTGTCACCAGAGATGCGGCCAAGATGCATGCCTCTTGAGGCATCATACTTTAAGTTTTAATATCAGAAGTTTGTAAGTTTTTAGATTTTTTATTTTATTTGATTTTTGCATTCATAAAGTCAAAATAAAACTATAATGCTTAACTTTGGGCTGGAGTGGCTATTATAAAAGGAGCATTATTAAAATGAAGGATACTGTAACTTTAGTTGGTGGGTAGAAATGCAATTCATTTTTATTGCTCAAATTTTATCTTACTGAGAATTAAAAAAAATAAGATTATTAAAATCTAAAGTTTTTGATTTATTCTGCCATTGATGAAGCACTTAAGAAATATTTATATTTTTGTTGAAAGCTTATATATATTAAATGAACTATTATTTGCTTGAAACAAGTAAAAAATTTTGTACAAAGTTTAATATTAGTGTAAATTTTTATATAATTAATTTACTATTTAATGATCTCGTTTAGTCACATTACTTAAAAATGAGAGCCCTTTAAACTGGCTATTTTTAAATTGTAGACTATGATAAAGCGCTATAAGTAATAAGGTATTCTTTTATGTAAAATCTGGGAAGCTATATGCTGTTATTTCAAGAAATCGACATTGCTCTCACTCAAAGTCCTTCTGGTAGTTCAAGAGACATAATTTCCAGCGGTATAGTAAGCGCCCTGCTCTTTTTATAAGCGTTATGGAAACCCCTAGCACATAGGACAAGCGTCTATTATTGAAAAAAATTTGCTTTTCACAATAGTGAAGGATGAATTGATACCAATGTCACCAACGCAGATATGATTTTATAGTATTGTGAGAGACATGGAGCTCAATTATGGTTACACTAAAAACCTAATTAAAATTTAAGAAGTTTCCTCTTTATAAGTGGGCAATGAGGGAAGTGCTAAACTGACAGAGATACCTTGGGCAAGGCAGATAAATTTTATGACTTGCGTGAAGATGTCATGAAACATGACGTAATCTCTGGTGTAAACTGCATGAACAAGGGGGAGTTTCTAAGTTAAAAGATATTAAGTCAACTTCCTTGCTTGATACAAAACTTACCCTGGACCGACGCTGGGTAAGGACCAAGCATGCTAAGGTTGGTACTAAGGAGTTAGGTAACAATTTGAGAATGCTAAATCTAAGGCATTAGAAAACATTGAACTATACTATTAACAAGAATGGCATTGCACCTAATTTTTATCTAAAAAGTTTGACAGTAATCTAAAACTGGTCGCCAATTTATATACATTACCTTTTCACAATAAAGCTTAAGTTTAAGTATACTTTAGCTACTGAATTACCAATGATAGTAATTTAGTTTTAATGGTTTGATTTGGCTTAGTGCTATGACAAAAATGAACCTGCCTAACTCCATATTTCCTTAAATCATTCTTATCAGAACAATTTCTCTGTTTGAAAACTTCACTTTTTTAAAAATATTAAATTTACTTTTAGTTGCGTTTTGGATTAGCCTTGCCATGAACCTCTTTGAAGAAGGTATCTGGCACATAGGTAATTATATAAAAGTATATCAAATGATGATCTAAATCCACATTTAATGGAGTCTAAGACGCTTTTAATAAATCACCTCAAGGCTTATATTATGATTATATATTATTAATAACCTCAGAGTAAAATCAAACTGTCACCTTCTTGTGCAATTTAGAAATCTTTGTGACCTTGGCTATCGTGCATATTTGCCATCAAGATTTGGGCAATGCCCTTAGTGCCTTGTTCTATGTGTTATGGATAGTAAAATCCTTGGTGATTTAAGATTAAGTTATAAATTCCCTCTCCATGAATAGGGGATTCACAGATACTCTCCTTACATAAATCAACAACCCATTTTCTATACTTAGATGAAACATTTTTGAGTAAACCTCTCTATAAGCGTTAACTAAGTATATGTAAGTATGAATTTCTACCTATTGGGTTAGACAGTGGGAAGTTCCCCCACTGAAGCAAGAAGGGACCAAAGGCACCTGTGGAGATTTTTTTGCAACTTGAAGACTTAGCCCATGTTTTTAATGAGTGGTGGGTCAATTCTTTGGTCCTCAAAGATCTCCCTATTGTACCCCGTTTTCTGCTTCTTCCTTTTGAAAAAGGTAAAGGGGGTCTGTAGGGAGGTAATTCAGACCAGGGGCCACTAGCTGAACCCCCAGAATCATCTTCCCCACCTTGTTATCTCCCACCACCTCAGGAACTATAAAAAACAGTCTTGAAACTTGGAAGAACTTTACCAAGTCAGAAACAGTTCAGGTCATTAAATAAAATCTTATTATACAGGTCACTGAACTTGAGTTGATTATTTGTCCTCAAAAAATTTTAATTAAATTAACTGCTAAAATTGACTCCATAAGAAAGAAGTTACGTCAAATGCACAATTCAAGAAAACTACTTAAGTCTAATTGATCAAAACACCTCTTATCACAGATCTAAAAAGTTCTATTGTCAGAGCTTCCACAACCTTGTATATAAGCTATCTGACAAAACCCCTAAAACCAAGGCTGCTTTTTGCAACTCCAACCAAGGGAGACCAGAAAAAAGAATGCGTTATCTGGCCCAGTTTCAAGTCCTCCCCAATTCCTTCCCCCTACCACCAAATATAAAAGAAAACCTCCCCTCTTAAGGCATGTTATAGGAATCCAGCTATTTAAGTGCTCACTGGTGCTAACGCCGCTGGATCCCACAAAATGATTGATAATTTTAATAAATGTGAACTAATAAAAACTAGAGTATTTTAGTATTTTATTAGTAGTGATGAGGTAATATGAAAGCAATCCTTCCCAATTTTTGACTATTAGGATTTATACTATTTTTGAGGGTCAGAGGGAATTTGTGGATAAGTTTGGAATAGCTTCAATGCTTCCAATTTAGGTAATATGAAGTAATAGCATGTCACAACTCAGGAACTTGCTTCAGGGAAGTGGAACAAAAGAAGAGGAATTCTGATTGGCCAAACTGCACCCATGAGGTAACATTTTTATAAATTTGAGCCAATCTCCATCTGAGAAATTTCTTGCACCTTGGGAGACCCCCGCCAAGCCTATAAAAGGGATGGTCCCATGTAGGTGCGATGAAGGACTTTGTTGAGGTTGGGGGAGTGCCTTCCAATGATCACCCCAAAGTTCAAGTGGTCGGAGTAATCTGACCATTTAATTTTGCGTTAGGTGCCTGAGGGGCTTTGAAATGGTGTTACCCCAATTAACAGGGTTCCACCAAGAATTGGCCAGGGTCTTTTAGCTGAAATTTTTATAACATTGTTTATGTTATTGTTAGAATCACTCTTTTTATTTATTTGAGGCAAGCTGACCAGGGGATGGACTTTACTGAAATGGAGAAAGAAAGTATTGTTATGAAACCTGAGCAGGGTCAACTCTGTCATAGAAAGTTTTTTCACCTCCAGATTGGGACTCGGATTTTTCTGGTTATGTCATGGGTAAGGTTTTCGTGTTATTATACCTACTAACCACCAATAGCTTCCTTTGGCTGGCACCCTGATCAATGTGCAAAGAATGGGAATTGAACCCGCAACCTTCAGGTTGGTAGCCATACACCCTACTGACTCGCCTTCCACCCCCTTAGAATCACTCTTAAAATCCTCAGATAAATGCAAATGGCCGACATTTGCCTTTTTTGGCTGAGATTGACCTAAAACATTCTTCTTTTTCAGCTGTAAGGGCAAATGTTTGACATCATCCCCCTCAAGAATGTTGGGGGGAGAGTAGGGCCATAGGAAACAGCCATGTATGCAATTAATGGTATTACCAGTAGCTAGTAATTTGATGTAATACTTGTTTTCCCTCTTGTAAGTGATGGTGAAGGGACCCTCCCAAATTAATCCAAGCTTTATCGTTTCTAGAAGTGATGTGGTTATGGTAGTACAATACTATATCTGATACTTGGAAAGTAGGGAGGGGGTTTAGAGATCATTGGCAGCCTGCCCTTCTTTTGTCACGGTTTTTGCTAAATTAGTAATAGCTTCAGATTAATAATTGAACGATGCGCTGGGACAATCTTCTCATGAACTTTTGGGTTCCTCAACTCTAGAGGAAAATACATCTTTGACTAAGAGGTAAGGTGTAAAAATTTATGGGTTTGGTTACTTATTATTGTCAAATAACCCCTCTAAACTTATTACTTGCACAGGCTCAGGTTTGTGCCTTTTGTCCGCGTTGTATAGTTGTTGATACAATCAGAAGATAATAGTATGATGACTATTATCCATAGTTGAATGGAATTCTTAGATTCCAGCCCAACGCTCAGCCAGTATTTCCGCTCAAAATACTTGAGATGCCTTTCAATAGGAATTTGTTCCCTCATACCATCTAACCTGATCTTCTCAGAGATTCCCTGGTGACAGTTTCTCTGGTTTGACACACAGTCAGCAGCAATCCCCGATTTATTTCCACTTCTTCTTCTTTAGATCCCCGCTCAGATCCTTATTCTTTTCCTTAAAAAGTCTCCCAATTATTGCACACAGCAATAATATCTCTGAGAAAGAATAGAACAAAAGGATGATGGAGTTTAATACCCTGGTATATTTACTATATACTGTATAATCTGTTAAACTGTAAACTGTCTTTATTATATGTAATTTCTAGGGAAAATATAGCGGGGATTCAGCTGTCTAACCCTCAATTGACATCTCTTTAATGAAATGTCAGCCATTGCTGGTGAAACACCCATTCTCATCTCATCAGCGATGGTCTTCCCCATCCTGGCTAAAATTCCGTTGTTGGACATCCTTGAGACCTGGAATGGAAAGAGTCATAAAAAGTGTCCCTGACGTTTTCCTATAGATCCAAATGAACCAACCATATTTGGTTAGCGACATGCATAGGTAATGGGACTTGTTACCTATTAAGGCTGGTCATGAACCAACTGATCAATTTGCTAGTTACAGGTGGCATCACTCACCTTGCAATTTACTACCTACATTCCCAATCAGTCAGTGATGAAACCCAACTAATCCCAATAATTACACCTGATAGTTAATCACTATCAGATGCCCCTATTTTGTCAGCAAATCTGCTGGACGAGATTTTAAACATTCATCCAGATCAATCCTCAATGGATCTGACCAGGTGAATATCCTAAAATCCCTAAACATAGTTACCCCAAAATCAGGGTCAACTGATTTCCAATTCACCTCGCATTAGGGAATTATCCCCTAGCAATTCCTGGTAATATAGCAGGTTGGGAATATGGGCAAAAATCTCAACACATCCCCCCTCTTGCCTAGATTTTTTTTGCAATAAAAGGACCAGGACAGGAGAGCACCACTTCGGACACATGATTGAATACTTCATTTTCTCAAGTGGAGTACATTCACCAATACTTAACGCTGCTCAGGATGACATTTGTCATGCGGCTCTCTTCCAATTCCTCCTCGCTACTGCCTACTCAGAGTGCAGTCTCCATGACCTACTGTCATGTTGGGCTGATTGATTTACTTGTGACGATATTAATCTCAGGATTTAGTTTCCCCCATCAGGGCATAAGACCTGCTGTCATATTCAGGATTCTTGGTCCGGAGTCCTCAATTTCCTGATTTTTTTCTCATCCTAGACAGGAGACTCCTGGTGTGAGATGTTCGTTTTGCTGCACAATTAAGAATGCTTATTTATGTCACCCTTGTTATTCTTCTCTTATAACCTCTTGGCTCATATCATTTTCAATTCTTCTCTGGAGAGCTTATCCCATTAATTTTGAGATTAATTTCTCCAAAATTGGAGCTTAATTGATTGTAGAGTGCATAATGTTGAATATCATATAAGTCCAACATCCTCCCTCTCTTCCAGCTCATATGTCAAATTCTGAGTCGCAGTACCAACAGCTACTTAACAGTTTGTCTGATCAAGACCTTTGGCTCTTCCAGCAAATGAGTTGGGCTGTGTGACGGAACCTCTTTTACAGTCCTTCCAGGACTCATACACCTAGTCTGGCACCAGTAGCTAGTCCTTCCATAGAACTACCGGAAACAGTAACCAACCCTTCCAAAACCAGGCTAGCAATCATTTGAAATAAGTCACAGCCAATTCTTCCTCTGTTGTCAATTCTAGAGTTAGATTTCAAAAAAATTTTGGATTTGGCTCCTTTTGCAGATGCGCCAAACATCATCTTAGATGCTCCTGAAATGATGCCCACACTCTTAATTGCTCCTTTCTTGCCAGGTTGGACTTGCTTCCTGAATTCCTCTTCTGACTCAGACAGTATTAAAAAATAGCTGTCTTGGCCACTGAGCTCATCATCGGCAACAGCATTCATTTCAAACTTCCCTATTCAGAATTGAGGGCCCAGGTCACCAAGGCTTTATCCATAGCGCTGAATCCTTCCAACCTTGAGAACGTCCTAGATTGGGATATCGCCGCTTATGCCCTTTGATTTGCTGGCCAAGTTTTTTATAGTTGGGCCACAAAGCTTCTAGCCTCTCCTGGCTTCCATCTCTCATTCTGCTTCAGCTTCTGAGAAGCTTGTAGTCGTCACATGCAGGATGCCATTTTCTCCTTTCATGACTATCTCATTTCCAGCACTTCCCATCGGTATCTTCTGCTGATGGCTTTAATAGGGGTCATGATTTAGCAACCCCCATCCAGTATCCCTTGTTCGCTGCTGGCCCATATGTCTGGAGTCCTTGATGAAGCCTGTCGTCAGGCGCTCAGGACTAATCTTCTGGCTCCAGTACTGTATTGGGATTACTCAGGGTTATTCGCCGACCACCTCTTTCTGTACTGCTGCTTCCCTCCCCACTCTGGGGTTTTGTAATTGCTTCTTCTGACATCTCAATTTCCCTTCCCCTAGTTGCTTTATCACAGGGATCTGCGTCCACTCAAAGAACTTGGTTTTGTGTAGCGCATAGCCCTCACTAGCGTCCAATCTCACATAGATTTAGATGGGTTATTCATTCCTACAGCGATCCATCATCCCTCCCCCAAGAGGCGACATAGGCGGAATCATCCCTATATTGAGGATAATCAATAAAAAAATAAAAATTTTAAAATATATTGATTTTTTTCTATGCAGTTTTTATAATTTTTATCCAAATTATTTTTATCAATCCTTTATTTTTTTCTTCTTTTTTCCATGGGACTTGACCTTGTTTTAGTTCAGCAGGCCACCTTTTTTATTTTTCCCCCAAACTGGATCCTAGGTATTCTTAGACCTACCAGTTTTCTATGGTTCAGAGGTTCTTTTTTCAGACTTAACCATCTAGATTAGTTCAAGGTCCTTTTTTGGACTTGACCTAATCATAAGGACATAACCAACTTAATGGTTCATCAGTCCTTTGGGAACTCTTTTTTTGTTTTTTTTCATTGATCCATCGCTTCAAATACTTGGCATGGACTCAATTTACTACTCTTCCATCCAAGAGGTTCTTAATGGAGTAGGCGTCTGTCACCATCTTAGCAGTAATCTCAAATGGACCTGACCACAATGCATCCAGTTTGTTTCTTCTCCTAAAACCATGAGTATCTCAATAGAAAACTCTTTCTCATATTCAATATTCTGATAAAGTTGGTCAGTTCCTATCGTCAGTCAATTTTGCTTGTATCTTTTTCTTCAATGTAGTATCAAATGCTTGCAATTGCATTTTGATCAGGGTATTCATTAATTGGTTCAAGTACTGTTTAGCACTCATACCTGATGTTGGTTTCACCACCAAATATAAAATTGGCGGCAACGCGGCCTTTCTCTCATATAACAACTCAAATGGCGTTTTTCTAGTATTCATATAATGACCAATATTGTAGGCAAATGTCACCAAACTCAGGTACATTCCCCACATGGAAGTTCTTCCTGCGACCAGCTTCCTCAGCGTTGTGGCCAGCATTACATTCACTGGAATAACTCATCCACCTGCTGGTATACCATCTTGACCATTGGTAATCACAATAAGCCATCTGCATTCTGGTGAAAAGCCCCCACTCGGTGGACAATCTCATAATCATAAGCCTGTAGCTTAAGTGCCCATTGGGCAGTCATCCTTCTGGTTCTCTCAAACTATGGAACCAAAGTAACGAGGAGTGGTCCATCACCACTTTGAAGTGCGTTCCATTAATATACACCCAAAACTTTTTATAAGCATAAAAGACCACAAGGCATTCCCACTCAGTTATGGTGTAGTTCCTCTCCATGGCTGCGAGTGTCCAGCTCATATATGCCACTGGATGTTCATCCCCAAGTGCATCTACTTGGCTTAATATGGCGCCAATCGCCATCAACAAAGCATCAGTTTGTATACTAAATTCTTGATCGAAATTTGGATATTTCAAAATTGGAGAATCTATAAGATATTCTACATAACTCATCAAAAGATTCCTGCGCTTCTTCATTACATATAAACCTTTCTTTGGATCCTTCAACAGATGGAATTAGGACTTGACAATTCTTGCAGAATCCCAAATAAATCTTCTAATAGATTAATTCTCTCGGCAACTTGTGCTGGCAATCTCATCACATCATAATTGGCAAATTTTCCCTAGTATCAAACTTGTGGATCACATCTCTCGCACATCCCAAATTGTGGTCATCCTGGATGAATACTTCCCAATACTTTTCAGACAATTTGAGCACCTCCTCTTGCAGTCCTTCTGTCAGATAGTGAGCTGCTCTCAATCAACCAATAGGTTGATACTCTCAGTTACCCCAGCCAATATTTCCATCTCATTGAGGGTCCCATAATCGTGAAATTTCCTCAGTTTGGCCGTCAGGATTTCTCATCACTTCCTAGGTCCAAAATTCATGAACCAATTAAATCATTTTTAGATATTTTATATATTTTATATATATATTGTATTTTTCTTTTGAAATGGGACTTGTAACCTACAAAAAGGTTCAGAGGTCATTCTTTTCCCCTTCATCCAAACTGGGTCCTAGGTATATTCTAACATACCAGTTATCATGGTCCAAAATCTTATCCTTTTAAAAGTTAACCAACCATTTGGTTCAGTGGTCCTCTTCTGGGAATTGATCAAAATCTTAGAACATAACCTTTTAATGGTTCAGAGGTCCACTGAGAACATTGCAACTATTTTTATCTTATATCCAATACTTCGAATTAATATTATCCTTCTTCATTTTATGACCAGTAGCGCTGTTTCTTCACTTATAGGCTACACTTGCTGACTTTTGGCAATACACTTGAATATATTAGGCCTTTAATCCCGACCGGTTATTTTGTCCAACAGGTCCTAATTTAATCTCATACTTCAGCAACTGATGCTTGAATCTTTGTATCTCATTAGACAACAGTTCCTTCAAATTGTTCAATTTGTTTTTCTCCTAAAAACTATTTTTGACCTTTGTGGCCATCCTTAATTACACAGATCGTTCTGGCCTCATTAGCTTCATCCAATTTTATCTTTAATTAATGAACTAATCTCTAGCAATTTCTGATTATTGATCAAGTGTTATTGAGTCAAACGATTCTCTCCACTATTTTGGATCAATCATTTTCTGTTTTGACTTCATATCTTCATTAGTATGGCAATTCAATACTCTTCATTAATTGATTCCTATTTTATACATTGTCTCATCTAAACACTCACTCCTCAGTACTATCTAAAGCGGACCCAATTTTAACTTGAGTTGATCCTAATGTTCCTTGGGAGTATTTCAAGAAGACCCAATTTCAACCTCAGTTGATCCTAATGTTCCTCAGAACTATTTCAAGCAGACCCAATTTTACCCAAGTTGGCCCTGCTGTTCCTCAGGACTATTACCAACGCATAATCTCAATCCAAGTTGGCCCTGCCGATACTCTTCATCTTAGGTAGATGTCAGGTGGAACAGGTTTCCTTGCAGCACTAGATAGTTCCATATCTTGGCTGCACGTCCTTTTCCCTGGTATTGAGTATCTTCTATTTTGCTTCACTTGAAGCTCCACTTCTGAGCTGGGTGAACACCAATGAACGTAATCCATTTCACGTTCTGTCTTCATTAATGTTACTTTCCCTAGTAACATATTGCCAAAATTAGAAAAATCTTCATAGGACATTATTTCTAAATCCTTCTACTCGACTACACCTCTGTAGTGAGCACCACTTTGTAAATATTTATGGGTCTGGTTATTATAAGCTAACTACCCCTATAAACTTATTACCTCCACAGGTTTGGGTTTGTGCAATTTGTTTGCATTGTATAGTTGTTGATATAATCAGTTGTAATAATATGGCGACTAATATCTGTTGTTGAATATAATTCCTAGATCTCATCCCAACACATGGCCAGTATTTCTGCTCAAAATACTTGAGATGTCTCACAATAGGAATTTATTCCCTCGTTGTAAGTCCAGGGTAATGGCCCTTGTGCGTAGATCAGGTGCTCTTTCCGTTTCTGAATAAAAGGGGCTGAAGAGGGAGGATGTACCGCTCATCTCCCAGGGCGACCTCACTCATGTGATAGACAAGCGCTGGTTAGCAGCCCTCCCTCTTCAGATCCCTCCCCTGGTACCCTCACTCACCTCAGTCAAACTGGTCAGCTATATTTAAGATATCTGTGCTTAGATCACTGAATTTATGTTAAAGAATTCAAGACTGATGGGATTAAAGCCAGGTGATTGGAAAGTGCATGCCAAAAAAGGGACAAATGTCAAATTATCAGCCAGAATTGCGGATTGTTTTGACTCAGTCTCCAATATGATCATTGATGCCAATCCCCTCCTGAAATTATCAGGAATGATCCCTGATGTGCTGATGGTATCTTCTGAAACCATCGCCAATAGTTTAAAGCCCTTATCCAGCGAATATGGAGTTGCAGCCAACAAAACTCATTTGACCAAATGAATGGCTCAGCGACCGGGCACAGGCGGGTTGGGCATCCCAAACCTTTTTCCAACCAATTGGGACCTCCCCTACGTGGGGTGGCCTTGGGGAATTCCCATGGCTCATTGGGCCAGATGCCATTGCACTAATTGATGGAAGCACAGTTGAGCTTCAGTTTAAGCATTTAAGGTTGAACTGACAGTGACTCGGCCTGCCTCTAAATCCTTTGATGTCAGTTCTAATTGAGATTAATTGCCCCATTCCCCGAAAAATTTGCTGGGTTAGGTGAATTTGAGGGACCTGATCCTGCTTGGACTCGCCACAATTGAACACTATTTAATCAGTTGCCTGGAACTAAGAAAATTGTTGGTCAATTTTTTTCCTTTATCTTTTAAATAAAAATCATTTCCCAATTCTACTTTGTATGCCAAAAAACAAACTGCCCTTTCCATCGGCATTTCAATACCTCTTGGGGTTTATGGCCATATTCCTCTGGTATTTCATTATGTGTCTTTACGAGATTATGGCTCATAGGCAATTATTTGTGGGACTCCTTTCAAGTTCCATAACCGTCATACCAGCAGCAGTCTCTCTGGCATTTTGGTTTGCCGTTCAAGTGCTTCAGCATCTAGACTGTCAGGCTGGTCTAATTCTAACTCGCTGTTTGCCTGACACTTGTACCATCTAACCCAATCTTCTCTGAGATTCCCTGATGACAGTTTCTCTGGTTTGACACACATTCAGCAGCAATCCCCCAATTTGTTTCCGCTTCTTCTCTGGATCCCTACTCAGATCCTTACTCTTTTCCTAAAAGAGTCTCCCAATTATTGTACACAACAATAATATCCCTGAGAAAGAATAGAACAAATGGATGCTGGAGTTTACTACACTGGTATATCTAATATATACTGTATAAGCTGTAAAACTGTAAACTGTCTTTATTATAAGTGAATTTATTGAATTTATAGTGGGGATTTGGCCATCTAACCCTTGGTTGACACCTCTTCAATGAAAATTCAGCCATTGCTAGTGAAACACCCATAATCATCTCATCAGCGATGGTCTTCCCCATCCTGGCTAGTATTACGTTGTTGGACATCCTCGAGACCTAAAATGGAAAGAGTCAAAAAAGTGTCCCTAACGTTTTCCTCTGCATCCAAGTAAATCAACCATATTTAGCTAGCGACCTGCTTAGGTAATGGGACTTGTTACCCATTAAGGCTGGTCATGAATCAACTGATTGACTTGTTAGTTGTAGGCAGCATCACTCGCCTCACAATTTACTACTTACATTCCCAATCAGTCGGTGATAAAACCTGGCTAGTCTCAATTAGTACGCCTGATGGTTAATCACTATCAGATGAACCTATTTCATTATAAACTCTGCCCAATGAGATCTTAAACATTCATCCGGATCAATCCTCAATGGATTCAACCTGGCGAATATCCTAAAATCCTCCAAACATAGCTACCCCAAGATTAGGGTCAACCAATTTCCAATTCAGCTCGCATTAGGGAGTTATTCCCTAGCGATTCCTGGTAATCTAGCCAGCTGGGAATATGGGCAAAAATTCCAACAGCAGGTATGCCTGGCTCCCGCCCATACAAGACATGGAATGGAGACATTTTTAGAATCTGGTGATAGCTAATACAGTAAGCCATAAGAGCATTGAGTAGATATTGGCCTCAGTGAGGAGGATCAGAGGATGCCATTTTTCGAAGAACGGAAACCAGAGTTCCATTTGCTCTGTTTACAGTCCCATTGGTAAAGGGGTTATACAGAGCCAAAAACAGTTGTTGTGCTCCTATAGAGGTGGCTAGGATTTTGACTACTCTTGAGTTGAAGTTCTTACCATTATCACAGAGTAGCACTTGGGGGCAGCCATGATATGTGAAAATGTGTTGATGTAGAAAGTTAGCAGTGGCATTGGCCATTTGGGCAGGTAGAGCCACGGCTTTCACCCACTTAGTGAAGTGGTCAATAGCTACTAGAATAAATCTATTTCCACTAGTAGACTGAGGAAGGGGGCCTACTAAATCCAAACTAATGGTGTGGAATGGTTGTTGAGGGGTAATTGGTTGATACTGATACCTAGTCTTTAAACCAGATTGCTTCTTGCACGTAAGGCGGGCTTCCAAGACGTCAACAATAGCTTCCATCATACCATCCCAATAGAACCGATCTTTAATCCACTCATAGGTTTTCTTTGCCCCTCCGTGACCTAGGGTGTAATGAGCTTCTAGGATGGCAGGTACACGTTCTGAAGGTGGTAAAGGTAAGGTAGCCAGTTTGTCCCCACCTGCTTATACAACTTCCCATTCTCCACTTGGGTGTTATGGGAGTGCTGGGCTAACAGCTTCTGAACAGGCTCATTTTAAACTTCCCATTCATCTGGGGTCATTAAAAGGTCATGTAACCTCTTCGCCTCACTGTTATCTAAATGAAGGACTGGTAGCCGAGTCAACCCATCAACATTCAAGTGATATGTTCCAGCATGGTGTTCAATCTTCATTTTGTAAGGCTGGAGCTTTAGAATTCAGCAAGCTAGCTGACCAGTAGGACCCTTCATGTTCTGTAACCACTTTAGAGATGAGTGGTCAGTAACTACAGTGAAGGTGGTTCCATAGAGAAAATGGTGGTAGTGCTTTACAGCCTACTGAACAGCAAGGCACTCCTTCTCCGTTACACTGTATCTGCGTTCCACCTTTGACAGCATCTCACTAAAATAGGATACAGGATGATATACGCTATGTTCATCTAATTGGCTAAGATGGCCCCAACGGCATAGTCTAAGGTATCAGTGGACAAGATGAAAGCTTTATAATAATCTGGGTGCCGTAGGATAGGACGTCGTTGTAATAGTTGTTTCATCTTCTCAAAAGCGGCCTTTTTCTCAGCACCCTAATAGAAAGGGGTATTCTTGGTTAATAGACGGACAAGGGGCTCATTAGTTGGGCGATTTTAGGGATGAACTGATGGTAATACCCCATCATCCCTAGGAGTATCTGAATATCCCATAAATTTTTAGGGGCCAGCATTTTTGAAATCGCTTCGACCTTGTCCTGCATGGGTTGAATTCCTTCTTGGGAAAAGGAGTGGCCAAGGAAATCTAATTTCCTTTGGAAGAAGGTACACTTCGAGGGCTTCTTCTTGATATTAGACTTATGTGACCGTAGAAACACCTTTTTAAATGATCAAGATGTTCGTTAAAAATTTTGGAGAACACTGTGATGTCATCAAGATAGACGATGACACAAGTTAACTTGAGGTCCTGCAAGATGTGATCCATCTCACGCTGGAAAGAAGCAGGTGCATTGCACAACCCATGGGGTAATAGTGTGGGTTGGAAGAGACCTTCACTACAAATAAGAGCACATTTCTCATGATCTTGAGGAGAAAGATCCATTTGCCAATAGCCACTGGCCAAGTCCATAGCGGAGAAAAAGTTAGAGCCAGAGAGTTGGGCCAGGGCGTCATCAATGCGAGGGATAGGATAGCTATCCTTCTTAGTGAGGCTATTCAACCTATGGTAATCCATGACTATCCGGTGACCTCCGTTTTTCTTTTTAATTAGTAATAGGGGTGAAGGCCAAGGGCTTTGTGAAGGAACGAGTAATCCCGCGTCTAATAACTGCTGGATCTTCGTCATCTGTTGTTCCTCCACCTTTGACTTACAATAAGGTTTGGACCTTATAGACCGGGCATCACCCACATCAATGGAGTGGCACCAGCCCTTTATGTGGCCATAGTCAGTTTCTGATTTGGAGAATATGTCACTGTATTCATATAACAAGTTATGAACTTTTCAACTCCTCTGGGGTCAGCTTATCCGAAATATGAAAATTGGGCAAGGTGCACACCATGTTTTTAATGGCAAACCCAAATCCGCCATAGAGCTAACGGAGTGGATATGTTCAATGTCCTCTATATGGAGTAGGAAGCCTCGGCCAATCTCCTGGTGTTTCTATATGATCATGTTTTTGCCGTTGAGGCTTCCAAGTAGAATGGTAATAGGCCTCTGGTAGGCTGTGTCTAGTACCCCAGGCAAGACACGAGGCTCCAAGGGACTAACCCCTTCAATACTTACGAGGTGCAACAAGCAATAATGTGAGATTTGAAGCGTGATCTTAGTGTCAACCACTCTTTGTTCACCAGGATTAATCAAGACCTCATCTGCAGCGTAGAAAGGGATACCATCCCCAGCATCCACTGAATCAGGTAATTTTTTTGCGTTGCGCCTGGAAGAGAAATAAGGCAAGGTCATAGCCGAAAAGGGGTATTAGATCAGGGAAGAGTATTTGTGCTTGTTGGGTTCTTTATTGGATAAGACTAAAGGGACTTCATAGTTGAGTAACTAGAGGACCCCTTGCTTCAAGTTAATTCTTCCTTAATACTCAATTATAAATTGAGTGCCAATGCGCATATCATATTCATTGTTATCCAAAGCCACAGCAGGGGCTGATAGGATAAGCTTCTGAATTTAAATGGAAAGGGAAAAGTATGCCCAAATAGCACGGGTACTGTTGAGACAAGCGGTTCCAAACTCTTGCATTTACTCTAAGTCAAGAGCTATCTTTAGTTTCTTGATAATCTTAGAAAAGATCACGATTACTGGGGAGCCAGTGTCCAGGATGGCTAGTATTTGGACCTTTTGAATGACCACTTCAATCTTAGTAAGAGTTCCTCCAATCTTAGGTGACAAAGCTAAGACCTCCTTGAGCCGGAAAGTGGATGTTAGCTTTCTATCAGTCTCCGGGTATTTATCCATGATGGATTCTATGGGATGGACCCTCTGAAGAGATTGAATCAGGCCAACTAAGAATTGTCATCATCAATGGCAGTGTCAATCACTTTTGGACATCCTAGAATTTTACTGAGGTACGTCTCCTCAGGTATGATGGTCTCTTCATCTCCTCCAGCGTTCAAATAATCTGGAACTTCTATTTCTGCAGGGACTCCTAATATGTAGCAACCAATTTCATTGTAACCCCCTCAGATTTGTCCCCAGAGGTATTATCAACAACTGGCAAGGCCGCGATGGAGGTAGGAGTGATGACCAAAGGGGATTGAATAGCCTTAGAGCGCGCATTTACCAGCTTATCTGGAGGGGTAGGCACAGAAGATTTAGTGAGATTGTGCAGGCGTATGGTGTTACAACCTTACAGGGTTTTGATTCAGTGGAAGGAGGGATGGCCTTATTAAATCGCACTGAGGGAGCAGGTTGTGTAGGGAGGATATGCACAGGTGAACACACTCCCAACTGCCCAACAGGCGGTAGCTCATCGATGATGAGAGCTGAAGATGTCACCTTAGCTTCTTCAGGAGTTAAATGTGAATAGAAATCGGCAACGTCTACTAAAGCCTCCTTTAGATCGCGGATGTTTTTAAAATGGCGTTTTACTGAGATGATATGTCTGGCTAGAGAGGGTTGAGATGCTAGCCCAGTTAACAGGGCGTCGACAGCATCATCAAGGGTAAGCATGTTAGAGGTGGACAGCATTTTACCAGCGAGGTAAAAGCATTTAGCAAAGACAATGGTTATTCACCTTCAAACATACTGAGGCGCATAAAGGCCTGTTTTTCCCTATGTAGACTCTGTTTTGATCCAAATTCATCCAAAAGGACCTCCTTCACTTTGCGCAGGTGTATGAAAAGTTAGGTTAGGGACTATCATCTCTTGCTCTAGATGGCTTAAACAAGGAAGGATGTGTTGCACTTTTTGCTTGTCCGTTGCACCATCCATGGCAGATTCATGAACATACAAAAAGGTAGCAATACACCCTTTGCCAGGGATATACTTGTCTTTAAAACATGGATTTAGAGGGCGCTGCTCAAGTTCAGTGAGTTGAGATAGAGCGCTAGTTAGTCGCTTTTCCAGGGCAACTACACGTGATTCCATGTGAAGAGAAAAAGTGGTAGGGTTACTCATGGTTGTAGCATCCATTTTGACGATTTTTTATTGTACAGGGGACCCCTTTAGTGAGCACCATTTTGTAAGAATCCAGCTATTTAGGTGCTCGCTGGTGCTGGCGCCACTGAATCCCATAAACTAATTGATAATTTAATAAATGGAACTAATAAAAACTTGGGTTTTTTAGTATTTTATTAGTAGCAACGGGGTAATAAGAAAGCGATCCTTCCCAATTTTTGACTATTAGAATTTATACTACTTTTGAGGGTTTGAGGAAATTTAAAGATAAGTTTAAAATAGCTTTGATACTTCCAATTTAGGTAATATGAAGGGATAACGTGGCACAACTTGGGAATACGCTTCAGGGAAGTGGAACAAAAGAATAGGAATTCTGATTGGCCAAAATGTACCCATGAGGTATTGTTTTTATAATATGAGCCAATCCCCATCTGATAAATTTCTTGCACCTTGAGGACCCCTGTTAAGCTTTTAAAAGTGGGTGTCCCCATGTAGGTGCGTTGAGGACTTTGTTGAGATTGAAGGGAGTGCCTTCCAATGATCGCCCAAATTCTGTCGAGTGGTCAGAGTAATCCAACCATTTGTTTTTGTGTTAGGTACTCAAGGAGGTTTCAAAATGGTGTTACCACAAACAACAGGGCTCCACCAAGAATTGGCCAGGGTCTTTTGGCAGAATTCTTTGATAGCATTGTTTTTGTTATTGTTATAATCTATCTTAAAATCCTTGGATAATTGCAAATGGCTGACATTTCCCTTTTTGGCTGAGACTGACCTAAAACATTCTTCTTTTTCAGCTGTAAGAGAAAATTTCTGACACAAGTTGTTAGATAATTCGTTACTTAAGTTTATAATAAAGTTCTAGTTTTTCCAACTTCTCTGCTTGGACTCCTTCATTTACTACCTACCTACATCTCTTGTCGATTTCCACAAAAATGCTGACATCAGCGTTCTGGACTTGATGATTATTGAATGAGAACTCCAATACATCAATCCAGCAGCTTGCTGAACACTATATGATGTCATCAGAAGTTATGCTTTTGGACTGTTTCTTCAATCTGCCATGCCAGAAGGCCACCCCAATCCACCAGTCTCATCTTTGCTGACCCCACCACTGATTTGTTGCAACTTAGCTAGCTAAAAGCCTCACAAACTTTCTCTCAAGAAGTCCATTTTTATCTTTATGACTTGTCCCATTGACCCACCACTGGTTTAGCGTGATCTGGATGAGATGATGCCTTCCATTCTGCCAATTTTTTATATGTCGTATGTGGGAAATGAACGTCTAACTTTGCAACCTGGAGTAGGAGCTCAGTCATTGGATCATCCAAAGAATTAATCCACGGGACAATCCAACCTGATATATTCAAAGAAATAATCCCTTATTCCAACACTTTTCTGACTCCTCGTGGAAGTTTAAGACACCCAATGATCACAAGATAATTCCCAAGCTCCCTAATAATTAATTAAGCCAATTAAAATCAATTAGAAAACCTGATCATCATTTTCGCTGGTCAGCAACATCTAATGAATCTTGTAACTTCATACATATATAAACCAGAACAAGAGGATTTTGGTACTAAAATAGGCTAGCAGCTGTTAATCCAAATGAGTGCTCTTCCTCCAAGCCTTTATCACCTTTTTGGGGTTTCCCAAAAAGACCCGCAGTTGCCCATTGCAGTCATTTGGTTTTCTCTAGGAGCCTATGTTGAATTACTTAACTTTTACTACCCTCACAGGAATTATAGGGCGTCTCTCCTATAATTTGTTAGGGCTGCTATCTCACTGTCATTCTTGGCCTTTTAATGGGTTCTCACACACCCATATTGGAAGCCAAGTCTTACTCTAATTAACAGAATCCATGACATAATTAACAATCCATAACTTCAGTACTTCTCGCCCTCCACCTTGGATCAGGCAAAGGAGTTGCTTATCTAATTACAATATACCTACATTCCTCCTATGACCTGGTCACTTCTTGTGGGTCCCTTGTGTCACTCTGCAGGTCATTAAACAGTTTATGTTGACACAAGGCAATGACCACCCAGCACCATGAAATCAGACTGATCCTTCTGTAGGCGTGGTGGTAGTAGGTATTCCCACAGTTCTCCCACCAGAAGTTGCAGAGCAGGACTGATGCCCTGGCGGAGCTTTGTGTGCGCTTTGCAGCTGGGGGTTCTTAAACTTCTACTCCTACTAATTCACAAAGAATTATGGCCTTCCTGGATGCCCTAAAAAGGAGAGGCCCGCCGTTGGTCTAGATGAGAGTTACGTTCTGCAAACAAAATTGGGTGATCATACTTTATTTAACTTAGTATCTGCTTCAGTATAAGCACCTAAAGCCAGAGAATGCCGCATCTTTCGCCTCTTCATCCTCTACAAGGATGCCTATGATCTGTTTTATCTTGCATAATCTTTCACAGCGTTAGTTCCTTCAGTTGGAATCCCCGCTGACATTGCGGTGCTGGCCTTTAGAGCGGTCTTGGACCCAAAAGCAGCCAACAATCCCTCATGGAATCTCCATCCAATATCTATGGAGGCAGCGTTTTCTCTGGCATATTCGATTGGGACAAGACCCCTCCACGCAACCATACTCTCAGTGGCGGCTAAGTCGTCTTCTCTGTTAGCAGTCCTTCCTAAGTAATTTCATCTTATCTGAAGACATCAACTCCTATATCTTCAGGGAATAATAATCTAGGAAAACGTTATTCTAGGATTGCAGTGTTATCTCCTTGCCCTCATGGCACTTTGAAGGTTAACAAAAACCAGTGAGAATCCCTTACTTCCTCCAACAGAAGATGGCATGAACTACTGTTGTATACAGAAAGTCCTACTTTAAAGCCCACCCAAATAACCCAGGTGGAAGCTCTATCATAGCATTATCAGGATGCTGATTTCCATGGTACCAAATTAAGTACTAATCCTACCATGTCAATTTAAATCTTTCTTTCAGAACATGAAGGGCTCTCTAGTATGTTGAACCCTGAGCCTTCCTCCTCAGAATTGATATTAAGAGTGGCTTTAATTGTAGATCCCTCCAACCTATAATGACTTCAGGCAAGAGGATCTCGTAGATGATCTCTTTGAGCATAGTTAGTATAGTTTCAGGCTACTAAGCGTCTACTTCTCATTATGAGTCCAGCCTCCCTTCTGCTTCCCTCTAGATTTAAATGACCTATGTATATAATTAATCTTACTTTTATGTTTCCTATTACCTTCAGATTAGGAATGCGTGATGTTATAGTTCAAGCACTTCTAGACACAGGTTTAGTAACAAGGTTAATGGATCTAATAGTTGCTCAATTATTAGACAGGACACTTTGTTAGCCCCTTCTATACTGGGCACATCCTCTTAACTAGTGACATTTAATACTTTCCAGCATCCAGTGAAGTCCTTCATCCATAGATTGCTGTTTTAGGACTGCTTTTTGGTGGTGCCTGGCTTATTATACCATGCTATAATGGGAGTAGGCCGGTGGCGTTTCCAACATGTGAATATAAACCTGGATCTCAACTTCTTATTGTTTGAAAATATGAGGTACAGTGGAGATTTTCCACTAATAAAAACTCTCACAACAGAGGCCTCAATTAGTTCAATCTCTACTTATGATCTGGTTCCTATGGATCACATCCAGGACGTTTCCAATTTCCTGGCCCCATATAAGGACGTTTATTAATATGAGTTTTACAACTTGACTCCTACCACACTCTATCATGACCTATCCTTCCAACTGACAATACATCTTGTAAAAATCAACTTTCCGTTGTATCCACACACTGAGGAGGAAGATAAAGCGCTGAAAAAATATGTTTGGATGATATGCAAGAAAAAGGGCGGATTATCAAAAAACCCTCCCCAATTGCCTCACTTGTAGTCTTCGACCAGGAAGGCTGATAGAATCTTACAGACTTGTGTTGATTATGGCAATGTAAATAACGTGAAAATCATGGATCCATCCCCCTTCCACTGAAGCAAACTATCTCCCAGACCATTGTAAAATCTGAGTTTTTTAAACCTTGACCTTTTCTGGCCTTTAAATGGGTGAGAGTTAAGGCTATCAAAGAATGTCTCATAGCCATTTGGACTAGGCGTGGAATATCAATCTTAGGTGATGCCTTTTGGGGTTGAAGAAAGCCGCAGCAACCTTCCAACGGCTTAGGGATGATGTTTTGGACACCTACACTTTACATATTCTGTTGCCTACATTATGACATACTGATGCACTACCCAGCTCATGAACAGTGTTTTAAGGATTTGGAGGCCGTTATGGTTTTTTACACACGGAGGTTCTCTTTGTTAAGCTTTTCTCATTATAATTCTTTCAAGAGGAAGTATCTTTCCTAAGAAAAATAGTCCATAAGGACGATATGCAGTTCTAAAATGTATATTGGAGACCATCAAGTCCTAGACAACTCCCACTAATTTAAAGCGTCTCTAATGCTTCCTTGTTACTATCATTTTATTAGAGATTCTCCACAGCCCTTGAACATCTGGCTGTGCCCCTTCTTCATTTATAGGGAGGAATGTTTTTTTAAAATGGTCATATGATTGCCAACAGTCTTTTGAGACAATCAAGAATGTTTTCCTGTCAGCACCATTTTTTTCATGCTGACAATTTCAAGCCATTTATTGTGTCTTTTAGTAATTCTTTATTTGAAGTTGAAGATGTGATGATAAAAGAGCATGAAGGGAAAGCGCATTCATTGGCATACTTCTCAAGAAAATGCGCTTTTGCAGAACAGGCGTGGACGATTTACTATAAATTGCTGGAATCAGTATCCTAAACGCTTACCCAGTATGGATATCTCCTCTAGGGCGAACATGGAATTACTGTATACACAAAACATAACCTTTATTATACAATTGTAATCCTCAAAGCTCACCCATTTTCAGGCACATAATTACAGGGATCTTTGCATTTTTTACTTTATCTAGGTGGTTATGAATTTGCCACTGAACTTGCTGACTGATATGTTGATACACAACCCTTCCATGGCTCCAGATCTGATGTATGACCTGTCTGAGCTCAGCACAATAGATCCTCCTCCAATCATAAATCTTGCTCCAGTCACAGTATATTATGCTTATCTGGCCCCAGAGACACCAATATGTGAATGCGTTTTGTCAGTTCAATTATGTTGCCTGATAAAATAGAGTTGGTGGATGACCTGGGGACTATGCAGCGCAAATGGCCCCTGTATACCTTAAAGAATAGGATAATCTTCTTATGAGATAATATTTGGGTTCCACCTACCTTGCGTATGCAGTTTTTGAAGATCACCATGCCCCACCTGCAGTATACCATTCTGGTTAAAGAAGTGTGAAATTTGTCACAAGAACATATAGTTTGCCTGGGCTCCAAGGACAACCTAGATTCGTAGTAAGCTGTATTACCTGCGCTAATTATAAATATTATCGTTCATGGAAAAAGGGTCTTCTCCACCTACTGCAACAGCTGGGGGTCCTTGAACATTTGTCTCAGTGCATTTTATTGTTAAAATTCCTCTGTTTAAAGGTTTGACGCTGTAATAGAGATTTTAAATAGGTTCATCAAGTTCACGTTGTTTATCCATGTCATACATGCATAACAGCAGTAGAGACCGCAGCTCATTTTGTAACTCATGTGCTCTCCAGGCTTGGACTCTTAATGGATAATTTGAGTGATCGTGGCCCTCAATTTACAGCCAAGTTTTGGGACTTCTTACTGGTACTTCTCAGCATCAAGCCCTGCCATTATATGACATATTATCCACATCCAGATGGGCAAACAGAGAAAGCTAATAAAGTTATAGAACAAAACATATGTTGTTATTCCTTAGTCACCCAGGATAATCAGTCTATGGACCTTCCTTTGGCGCAATTCTCTTACAATAGCGCGCTGCACTCTTCCACTGGGTTTTCATTTGAGGCTATTTTGGGGTACAATCCCTCTTTTCAACTTGGACCAAACTTGACCTCCGTGGTTCCTTCAGCTGAAGACCACATCACCTAGATTGGTAAATCCGTAAGCTTATTCAAGAACACTTGTTTAAATCCATTGAAAATTACAAGAAGTTTTTTGATAAGAAGTTGTTTCCAGAGTATTAGATTTTGGTGGTTGACTTGAAAATAAACCTTTTGAGAAAATTATCTATGCTAATAGATCAATACCATTAATGGACCCTTTGATTCTTCCCAATTTATCTGCATAATCTGATAAATCATATTCACCTCAAAACAACCTTGATTGCGTCTAAATGACCCAATTATCATAGCTAATAGCTATGATTTAATATAATTATGGCCGATTATGGGATCCAATTGGGTGAACCAAGTGAATTTATGGCACAAACCTAATTGCATTTTTGAATCTAATGCAAAACAATTAATAATTTCTATTTTAATTTATGTCAATCATCATAATTGTCATGATAGTACTTGCACATGGATGGCCCAAATAGGGAGTACCTAGTACTATTGAGAGGCCTGCTGACGTCCCAATTAAGGGTGCATCATTATCTGAACTCCATATGTTTTTTCTCCCCATTTATTGTATTTTGTTAGCTGTATGAAGAAATGTAATCAGGCTGGTTGAGAATTGAATATACACCATTGAGGTATTAATAAGCCTGATAATCTTCCAAATTATAAGAGTAGTAGTGCCTCCAATTGGGCTGAAATAATTGTAATTTAATTAATTCAAGGGTCAAATTAACTTGGGGATATTTTAATAACCACTGTCATAATCCATAGCATATTGCCATGGTTTTAATGAACTCATCTAATAGATGAGTATGGCCATGAGATGCCCTAGTGGTATAAAATACAGGCGCCTGGCCCTAAAATAAAAAATCACTTTTCCATTTAAGCATATTTTTGTCTTATCTTAATTCGATTTTCATATTAAGAAATGTAGACAAGCATTCAGGGGAGCTTGTAATACTTACCTGTATATTGGAGAGTTCCCGATTAGAGAGAGAAAATATACTCAAAAGAAGACAAAAAGAGTCAATTATTGTTGTTTAGCTTTGTGAGCTTCCAAATAGTTAGGAAATACCATAAGCCATATAGCATAATAGAGGATTTATCAGCCAAAACTCTTCCTTACTATTGAAACAGGAATATCATTAACAAGCGAGCTAATCCTCAAAATCTCACACAGGGCACAATATCTCAGTAGGCTCGCTTGTTATGCTTGAAACCCACCACCTAAATATGAGGGTCCCCTCATTAAGCTGTCTAGTAAGCGCTCAGGGCCTTTTTGAAATGGAAAAAAATTTGGTAACAGAGCATACTGGATTTAAGCTTCCTGGCCATTAGAAAACAACATAATGTATTCCATATTTCCCAATTAACCCATTTAAGGGAGAGTGACTCACTTACTCAGAGCCTTTCATTGTGAGGTACTCTCAAGAGGCTGAAGTTGAGGCTATAATGGCATCAAGGAAATTCAAGAGGGATGTACAGTACCTTATCGCATGGAAAGGCTACCCTGCCTATGAAAATAGTTTAGTAAGCGCGAAGGACTGTGAAAAATTGTAAGTTGCTAGTGGCCAAATTCCATGAGTCACATCCTGAGGGCCCCTATCTACCCAAGAAAAAAAATTTATTCTTTCTATTAATATCCCCGCCAGACACAAGACTACGCCCTGGTTTATGTACCAGGATAATGGATCTTTCCTGTTAAAGAAGGAGATCATAATGTAAGTGTGGAAACCCTACCTATGTGGTTAGAACGTTTGTAAGTTCATCCACTGATTCAAAAAGTGACCAAAAGCACCTGTAAGGCAATTTGTTCAGCTAGATGGCTTGTCCCATGTGTTTGATGAGTGGTGGGTCAATGCTTTGGCCCCCAAATATCTCCCTACTGTACCCCTTTTTCTGCTTTTCCCTTGTGGAAAAGATAAAGGGGTCTCTAGGGAGGTAGTTCAAACCAGGGGCCACTAGTAGAATCCCTGACTCATCTTACCACCACTCTGCTAAAACTTCCTCAGGAACTAGGAAAATCAGCCTTGAAACTTAGAAAAACCTTACTAAGTAAGAAAAATTGGTTTGTGTAAATATTCATAAAATTTTTAGATCATGGGTCACAGATCCAAGTCAAGGGTTAGTCACAAATAGAATTAATTCTAATCAACTGACAAATTTACTCTGAAGTAAACCAGTTACAGTAAATGAACATTTCAAAAAAAAGCTGTTCAAGTTTGGATTGATCTAAACACCTCCACTGCTGATATGAAAGAACTTTTTTAGAGCTTCTACAACTTCGTACATAAGATATGTGAAAAAAAACTCTTCAAAACCAGGGTGCTTTATTCAAACCTGACTAAGGGAGACCAACAAAGAGAGTAAATCAGATGTCCCAGTTTCAAGTCCTCCCGCAATTCCTTCCCCCACTACCAAATATAAAAGACAACCGCCACTCCTAGGTTCAGTCGTTGGTTTCTTTTTTTACTTAGTTTTTTTAATGTTCTAATTTTTCCAACTTCTCTCTACATAATCCACTAGTTTACTACCTATTAAAAAACTCTATTGAATACCATTAAACACGCCGCCATCAGCGTTCTGGGCCTGAGTATCATTAAATGAGCACTCCAATTCATCAAAACAGCTAGTACACACTAGCTGATGTCATCAGAAGTTACGCTCCTGAACTGTTTCTTTAAACTGCCATACCAGAAGCCCTCCCCGATCCACTAGATATTGTTCGCCAACCCACCACTGGTATTTTGCAATCTGGACAACCAGGAGCCTCAAAACTCTTGCTCAGGAAGGCCATTTGTCATCCTCTTGACATGCCTCACTGACTTACCACTAATGTGGCGCAATCTTGATTTGACACGGCCTTCCACCCTTCCAATTTTGATGTAATGTATGAAAGCAATGAACACCTATCCTCGCAACCTGGAGGTTGATCTCAGTCTCCAAATCATCTGAAGCATTGATCCTTAGTTGAAACCAACTTGATTTACATTAAAAAATTGATCTGCCATTCCACAACTTTTATGATTACACATGGCAGATCAAGACACCTCAACATCAGCAAAAATGATCCCAAAGATCACTATATATCTAAAGGAGCCAATATAGATGAATTTGTGAACCTGGTCATCATTTTCATGGGTCAGCAACATCCAATGGACTTTGTAATTTTCATATATCTAAACAGAACAAGAGTATTTTGGGACTTCTAAAAAAGGCTGGCAGCTGTTAATATGGATCAGTGGTCATCCTCCTGTCCTCTACCACATTTGGTTGTTTCCCTAGAAAGACCTGTGGTTGCCCTCATTTCAGCCATTTGGTTTGCTATGGGAGCCTTTGGTATGTTAATCTTCTTTTACTACCCACACATGAACCATAGTGTAACGGATCAGGAGGCACCTGATCCGTACATTGCTTTGGATTGGGTGGCGTTTGATCTGAACGTTTCTCTAATCCAAAGAACCTCAAACTCAGGGAAGTCAGATCTGGGAAGATTTGACATCCCAAACCCGAAATGCATCCACAGAATGACATTGGCCTTACACATAGTGTGGATGATGATCCATTGGGATGCGGAATCTTCACAAACAATGTGCTGGATGGTGCTCAATAGAGCTTAGCATAGGAGGAGCTTATGAAATACTTGCAAAGTGCTATTTAGGGGATGTCACGGCCCTGAAGGGCAGTTGCATCTTCTATGAAATAATGGAAAATTAAATATAATGATTGCTGGGTAAGAAAAAGATATCTATTTAAAAAATATTATCAAAATTGGATTGGAATTATGAGCTCAACTAGTGAGCTCAACATGGCGTTGTCGTCATTCTCAGCCCTTTTCTGGTCCCAGACCCTGCTGTTGATGTGCAGCGTCGTGGGAACAGTGGTTCAAGAATACATGGCAACGATGAGGCATGGCAGTCAGGTTCAGGGGTGGGCTTCTGCAGACCTGTCTCTAGTATGGTCAGTAACACGGCTCTTACTTCTCAATCTGTTTGTAGCATATTGGCGCAAACCCACCCGTTGCATTAGATGCAACTCAAATACTTTTCTGTCGGTTTTGTGGGTGCCCCAAGAAGAGGTAGTGGCACTAGGAGGATAGGAATGATATCGCCATGTGTTGACAGTGGTTATGGTGAGTTTCTCACTAACTTTTGTAATAAGAGGTGGTTCAAGTGTGTGGCGTGACACCCATGAAGGTGGAGGAGAGCCATGGAGGATCTGCATCCCCAAAAGGTCGGGATGCTTTTCCCATGGAAGCTTTAGAGAGGATCCACCAAGTGTTGTCGTTGATTAGTTTTCAGGCATGGTTGGCTCAAGTAACGGGAGGGGAGATCCCTTTCTCACTTCAGATTGCTCAAATTGTGGAGGCACTACCCCCAGATTGGCCAGGTGAGTGCAAGGGTTGATTGAGGAGCAAGGTCGCCTCCCAGGATCCATGGATGAGTGTGTCAATTGAATTGACAAGGATGCCTGTCCAGATGAGGCACAATATGAGGCGTGGTCAGCTTTGCTGAAGGTGTGTCAGGGGTGAGGATCAGTTGAAGAAAATGGGGGGTTTTATGACCATTGGTGAAAGCAGCATGAGTCTCAGATTTGCAATCATTGCAATGTTATGACAGGGGCTTCAAGCGGACATGTTAGCTGCCATGGAGGTTGCTAAAGTTTAGAGTATGTTTGTATAAGAAATTTGTGTTGGCGGTGCAGGTGGAGAAGCTTTTGCCTTGGCGTGAAACTGGCAGGAAGATTCTATGTCTCTTGGAAGGGGCTAGTCACCTGCAGTGGCTAGCAGAGGTTGAGGAGGTTGGCAGGGATCACCTAGAAATTTCAGAAATATCCATGGAGGGTTCCACCAGGGAAATGGTGAGGAGTCTGGAAGAACAGATGGTCAGGGACCTGGGAAAAGTTATAGTCCTAGACCTACCTTACCTGTAAATTTGCAATCTTAGAATGCTTTAAACATAAAATCTGCTTCTTCACTTTATCCTCGGGTATTCATTCCAGTGGAGTTATATTTGCATGGCCAGATGGAGAAGGTTTTGGCCCTGGTGGATACAGGGGCTGTGGAGAACTATTTGGAATATGCCTTGGCAGAACCTCTGAAGTTGGAGATGAAGAGGGGACCTGAGGTGGTGTTCACCGATGTGTCAAAAAGAGCATTATCATGGCGTTTAGAGCCCTTGGTAGTCATTTGGCAGGACCCATTTTGGTTAAAAGAGGGCTTTTGTGAAATCAGAAATTTGGCTCATCCTGTGGTTTTGAGGATGTAATGTTGGCATCACTTCCAGCCTTAGGTTGATTTTCCGCATAAGACAATTACCTTGACTCTGCAGACGGGGCCTCAGATGAGTTGGAAGATGGAGGTTGGGAGTGATTTTCCAAGTAGACACAGAAATATGGGTGGAATGCAGGAGGTAGAGTTGCCAGCTGAATATAGCGACTTTGTTGATGTATTTGGTACTATTGGGAACTCGCCTTTTTCCCCTAAGGGTTCTTTTTGTGTTTTATTCTGGTTCAAGGAGAAGTCAGAGCTTCCCAGGGAATGCCTGGTATATGCTCTTAATGAACGGGCCAGGGAAGCATTGTAGGACTATGTGAAATCAATGTTGGACAAAGGTTTAATTGAGCCCTTTATGTCTCCAGTTGTGTCTCCTGTATTACTGGTGCCAAAAGCGAGTGGCGAATTATGCCCATGTGTGGATTTCTGATGTCTGAACATGGTCACTGAGCCTGATCCGTATCTGATGCCTTTGTTGGAGGATATTCTCTAAACGGTTATTGGATGCACATTTTTTACAAAGCTTGACCTCACGGATGCATTCAATCAGGTACCAGTGAGACCGGAGCATCAGCAATACACAGCGTTTAAGTGCCACCTGGGGGTGTATCAGTATTGCATGATGCCATTTGGGCTTAGGAATGCTCTGGCGGTGTTCTAGCAGATAATCACCATGTCCTTGGAGGGATGATCAGTCAATGCTGTGCCACCTATATAGATAATATCTTAGTATTTTCGTGGTCCCAAGAGGATCATGTCCAAGATGTCTGGGAAGTTCTGGGGGCAATTGGCTGGATGGGTCTGAGATTGAAACCTTCCAAGTGTGAATTCAATCAAGGTTTGGTAACGTTCCTAGGCAAGTGGCTTTCCACAATGGTTTGGGAGTATGTCCAGATAAACTGCGTGTGGTGCGGGCATGGAAGACCCCTATGGATCAGATGGGGGTGTGGAGTTTTTTGGAAACATTGAACTTCCTTTGTTGGTTTGTGAAGAATCTTTCCCAAATGGCCTTACCTCTCACGCGTCTAACACAGGATGTCCTGTTTGTATGGGGAAGGAAAGAGTAACAGGCATTTGAATTACTGAAGAATAAGCTACTTACTGCACCTGTACTGGCCCGTCCAGACCCCAGGAGGCCATTTTTAGTGGAAACTGACACCTCAAATTATGATGTAGGTGCAGTACTGCTTCAGGAAGGGGTAGACGGGCTTGAACACCCCATGTGTTACTTTAGCTGTAAAATGCTCCTCGCTGAAATGAATTACCCGGTATACAATAAGGAACTGCTGGTGGTGATGGCAGCCTTACGGGAATGGCAGCACCACCTACTCTATGCCTGACATCCTTTTGTTATTCAAATGGATCACAAAGCGTTGGAATACTATTGTGAACCCAGGAAGATGAACCAGCGGCAGGCCAGATAACATGTGGAGCTGGTTTGTTATGACTTCTGGGTAGAGTACAGGCCAGGATTGTCAAATGTCTTAGTGTATTGATTGAGTCGAGATGGGGGCTTTGTGTATAAGAAGGAGGACTTGGAGAGGTTTAATACAGCCACAATGTTTTGACTGTAAAAATTTGCAATGATTGAGGATAGGGAAAGTGAGTTGGGGGAGAAAGTCCGCCAGCAGCAAGTAAGGTCGGAATTCAGCTGGCAGCTGAAAGCCAAGATGATGGAGGAATGGCTGCATGAGCGCCATGGGGCCTTCATTAAGAGGGGTGGGGTGCTATACCACAAATATCGTGTATGGGTGCCCAACCCATCATTACAATGGGAGGTAATACGAGTTTCTCATGACCATCCATTGGTTGGTCATCTGGGAGTGGAGAAGATAGTAGAATTGGTGCAATGGGACTATTCATGGCCATGCCTACATAAGGATGTCAAGAAGTACGTGAGGGAGTGTCTGGTATGTGCAAAAGTGAAGCCCATAAGGAAACTGCCATCAAGTAAGTTAAATTTCTCTGCTGATACCATGTTGGCCCATGGAGCTCAATTAGCGTCAATTTCATAATGGGTCTCCCAAAGGTGCAGGGGAAGGATGCGGTTATGTTAGTCATGGATAGACTAACCAAATATGATGAGTTCTTCCCATGCACTGGGAGTTTTTTGGCAAAGGATGCAGCGAAAATTTTCATTAATGAGGTGTTCTTCAAGCATGGCTTACCTTAGGAAATCACTTCAGACTGTGGTCCACAATTTGTTTCGTTTTTCTGGTTGAGTTTGCTGGGGAATTTGGAGATCAGGCCTGGTCAGTCATCAGCGTACTATCCACAATCTGATGGACAAACAGAGATGGTGATCAGATACTTGAGCAATATCTCTAGTGTTAAGTTTCTGATTGGCAGAATGACTGAGTTTCATGGGTTCAGATGACCCAGTTCGCTTACAACAATTTTCTCAATCTTCATTGGGAATGTCACCCTTTTTCACAAATCATGGTCTCAATCCCAGATTGAATGGGGGATCCGTGGGCGGAGTGTGTCAGGGGGCGGATGAGATGGAACATACCATGTTAGATATTCGATAGAAAATAAGGGAGAATCTGGAGTGGGCGGTGGCTCAGCAGAAGTTGCAGGCAGATCAACAAAGAGCGACGGATCCAATGTTTGAGCCTAGGGACTGGGTATTGGTGGCGGCTAAGAACTATGCTGTCCCAGTTAAGAGTCATAAGCTGGGACCAAAGTTTTTGGGCCCATACTGGATCATCTGATCCATTAATCAGGTTGCCTTTATATTAATTTTCCAATAGGTTCCAGGGCCCATCCAGAAATTCACGCTTCCCAGTTAGGAGCGTTCAAGGGAATAGGGCTAAATTGACTGGAACTGTTAGACCCTAGGGAAGGGGATGTGCCAGAATATGAGGTGGAACGGATATTGGATGTGAGATGGGTGAGGGGCTGGCAGCAACTGCTGGTGAAGTGAAATGCTATCCAATGGAGGAGGTGATGTGGCGCATGAAGGAAGACTGCTTGCAATGCCTGGAGAAGGTCCAGGAGTTCTTGTCTTTACAGGGGGGTGATGTAACGGATCAGGAGGCACCTGATCCGTAAATTGCTTTGGATTGGGTGGCGTTTGATCTGAACGTTGCTCTAATCCAAAAAAGCCTCAAACTCAGGGAAGTCAGAGCTGAGAATATTTGACATCCCAAACCCGAAATGCATCCACAGAATGACATTGGCCTTACACATAGTGTGGATGATGATCCATTGGGATGCGGAATCTTCACAAACAATGTGCTGGATGGTGCTCAATAGAGCTTAGCATAGGAGGAGCTTATGCAATACTTGCAAAGCGCTATTTAGGGGAGGATGTCGCAGCTCTGAAGGGCAGTTTCGTTTTCTATGAAATAATAGAAACTTAAATAGAATGATTGCTGGCCAAGAAAAAGGTATTTATTTAAAAAAATATTATCGAAATTGGATTGGTTTTATGAGCTCAACTACTGAGCTTGGCGTGGCTTTGGTATTGTTCTTGTCCCTTTCCTGGTCCCAGACCCTTCTGTTTATGTGCAGCGTCGTGGAAACAGTAGTTCAAGAATACATGGCAACGATGAGACATGGCAGTCAGGTTCAGGGATGGGCTTCTGCAGGCCTGTCCCTAGTATGGTCAGTAACATGGCTCTTACTTCCCAATTCATTTGTATCATATTGGCGTAAACCCGCCCGTTACATATAGGCGTTACTCCTACAAGTTTTTAGGTCTTCTATGACACTGTCATATGCTTTTTAAAGGCTAACAAACCCAGTAGAAAGCCAAGACATACTACTATTAGTTTAATTCATAACTGTGTTGGCATTAGTCACAGTTACTATGATCATTACTACCCTCTTTTCCCTCATCTTTCTTTCCTTATGTATTAAAGTTTTTCTTGCCACAAACAACTAGAGATTCCCTACTCTTCCTGTACATACTTGGTGGTTTAGGACTCTATGTGACCTTTTTTAACCTTGCAAAACTAATCTTCGAAACTTTTTCTTTAAAATTAAGTAACCCTTAACTTCTCTTTCTTCTTAAGCATCTATTTCATCCCATTTAAATAGCCACCATCTGCCTCCTAAAAGCACCAACATATCAAGTCAACCTTTACCATTTGTTTGATGTGTATATATAGCCTTCAGATTCCAGCAAAAGTTTTGAAAGTCAATAGAATGTTTGGAAATCCTTCTAAAAGTACGCCAACCTGACCTGTTTTTCTAACAAACGTTCCATGATTTTTTTTGCACTGTTAGCAGGACGGCCACTAGCATCCTATTTGTATGATATGTGATTGGGAACAGACCTACCTTTATCTAATTTTGTTAAAACGTCATTTCTCTAATAGAAGCTTGATCTAAATGAAAAGGATGCTCAGATATAGCTAGCTCCGCCCTACAACTTTGATCATGTGACTAAGTCCTCCTTTGTAAATTCTCCGCCACACCCATGTTGAGACTTTTTGGTAGCCACATATGTTTCATCCTTATAGATTTTTATAAAATGGGTCCCAAACAACTTTGTCTTTAAAACGATGGAGGTTTATGCTGATAAACCATCATTATTAGTATAATTAAAGGGTCACCAAGAGTCTAACCTTATACAATTAATCAACTTAAATCCAATATAATATTGAGATTCATTTACCTCCTATGGCACTAAAATGAACCCTCTTTGTAATGGAGTCTCCTTATTTTAGATATGTCAACTGACATTTAGACAGCAATCAGATAGGGGGTTTTACCTTTGGTTAACTTACACAGTTTTGAACATTAATAATAGAATTATCAACAAATCATTAGTCAGTTATTACATCTTTAGGCCTGAATTAATTCTGTATTTCAGATTAACCCTGAAAACCTTCGCTTATCTAATATCATTATTTGCTGCACCCAGGAGTCTGAAAAAGGACTGATTTATAATGTGTCTTTAAATATGTAAAATGCGGAAAACAAATTTTAATATTATCTCTGTATGAAGAATAATGAATTATTACACTATTTTTGTATTATACAAAGATGTGCATGAAGTATTATTATGCCTAGTTGTACCTACAAGTGAGCTATCTTAACTTACTGTTTTATATAAAGAATAATCTGGTTAATTTGGCTTTCTTCTACTTTCTTTTCCCATTTCAGGAAATTCAGAACTTCAATTCTGTTGGACACAATTGCCTCTGAGAAATTATTGATCAAGGCCTAGTTGATAAATGAGTTATACTACTTGCCCGTTAGGCTGGTTGAGAGGGTGCCTCAAAGGGTATTTCAACAATGAAAGTTTAGAGTCTTGTTGTGTTTCAAGTTGGTAAGCACGAGCTTGCTGATCACTAAATGGAAGTAAATGAACTGATGTACCCAGTTATCTTTGTAGTAGAGTGATGGAGTAGTTTTATAACAAAACCTTTTGAAAGCTAAAACTCTGACACTCACTTTAAAGTGGGGAAATTTAGGTATCCCATGTCTGCTGAAATCACCCATAAACGGCTTCAATGACCAAATGTGCATAAACTCATTCTTGCGCCTCTTCTTAAACGCACTTCAGATGCTCATTAGCTTCCCTGTTTGGAGGGGCTAAAATTATTTACATATGCGGCTACCAAAAAATGCTTACTTAACTATTCTGCATTTGATTATGATTTTAGTATTACAGTGGACTAGGTATGCATTTCCTCTCCTGTTTACCACTTAATGCTGAGAAAGGAAGCAGCTCTGTATGTTTGGTTCATGGTATAATTAAATAAAGGTTTTATTTTCTAGCGTAGCTTTCCAGTATACTCACCGCTTTATTTGTGGAGAAAGCAGATGGTATCATACGCACATGTGTAAATTTTGGTAGCTTAGATAATGTCTAGATTATTAATATGCATCCCATCTCTAGATATACTCAAATACATTGATATGTTGAGAAGTCCAAACAATGTACCAAACTTGATTGCTTAAAAGCCTTAACCAAATCTTCTAAAAAAAAGAACTCAAATGCCTTACTACATACTGCACCAGGAATAGGATCCTTAATTTTTGATCATACTATTTGGTCTTAAGAATGCGTCTAAAATCTCAAGGTCATATTAATGTGGCGTTAGGAGACTCTTTGAGCGTTTGTTCTGTGGCATATATGGAAAAGTATACTGGTTTTCCACCAGATCAATTGTCCTATAAGATCCACTTGCAGTAAGTGGGTGAACACTTGAGAGCGGCTAATTTGACGTTGAAGATGATCAAGTGGAAAATATAAGTCCCAGGTTACCTTCTTTGAAAAATCTTGTTTGACAAAGGCCATATGATCACCCTAGACAAGGAGAAAATCATTTGCGATTGTCTCACACCAACCTTAGTAAAAGAATTAAGAAGATTTTAGGGTCATGTACCTTCCTTAAGTAGTTCACTCCTGATCTTCAAGTGCTTGCCGCTCCCTTGTTGAATCCAATGTTGCCTAATTCCAGTGGTATTCTGCACTGTAGAGTGCTTTTTAGGGTGTGAAGTGCGCCTTGCTATTCACATAAGTACTTCACCAGGTGGACCCAGACAAGGAATTCATTGTGGCTAAAGACGCTACCCTATTGATATGCTGCCTCTCTATTACAAGTGAACACAGATTGAATTATTATCTAGTGGTCTAGCTCTTGCGCAAAAGTCCCTCCCTGATTTAAATTATGCCTTATATGACAAAGATATTTGTTTTAGTGGAAGCGTTGACTTATTGGCGTCACCATTTAATGATTCCTTCCAGCCATTAAAGGTCAAAATGACCATTGGGCTTTGCTGAAATACCACGCTCAAAATTTCCCACCCCATGTAATACCTGTTGGCTGCATCCCTTGCTTAGTTTATTTTTTCTTATTATTTTACAAAAACCAATGAGAATGGTTAAGTTAATACCTTAAGTTGCACCCGTATTTAACTCCTGACTCTAGGAAGTGTGACTTTATAGCACCAAATTGGGGATTGCTACAGATAATATTACATCCAACCAGGCCTCCTCCATCACCTACTCCCCTGTTCTTTCTTCTTTGGATAACTATAAGAATATGTTATTCTAAAACGGGTCATCCTGTCTAAAGCTATATCATTGTAATACAACTATCCTTACCAAATCTAACTTAAACAGGAGGATCTTATGAGGGGTACCATGTTAAGGAAAATTTATTATGGTTCCAAGGAGCGCTTATGGGTTTCTTTCAGACCTCTCCGCTTATAGCTAATAAAGGAGCATCATGATGGTGTTACCATGGGGCACCCAGAATAAAATTCCTGAAGCTTATCTACCATACATATAACTGGAAAGGAGTCTTATCACAGGAGGCTAAATACAAAGGAGTACACTAAGTGCAACATTATGAAACCAAATCGTCAACCTCTTAATGGCTTTTTAGTACTATCACAGAAAGCAGAAGGGCCCTGGACTACCATTTTATTTGAATTGTTTGTGAATCTAACCTCTCATATGAGAATGAAGCCATTATGGTAGTTTTTTACCGTTTTATCAAGTTTTCCCAACTCATAATGCAACATCAAAGTAACTGATGCTCATATGGCTAAGATCTTCATGTTTCATGTCTTTGCCCGTGATGTACCCAAAAAGATGATCAGTGAAAATATTATCTGGTTCACGTACTTATTTTTCATGATTTACTAAAA
This sequence comes from Massospora cicadina, assembly GCA_022478985.1. NCBI lineage: Eukaryota > Fungi > Entomophthoromycota > Entomophthoromycetes > Entomophthorales > Entomophthoraceae > Massospora > Massospora cicadina. The sequence goes on from JAKSZP010018479.1 coordinate 160,811, forward strand.
TATTTAAGATCTTCCCCTGCAATTAACTAATTTTAACCCACAATCAGCTGAACAGATGGAAATAGAGAATAAATGCTTGTAATGATACTTGTATTGCTATATTGCAGCTAATCCCTCAAATTGGGTCTCACATCTACCACTAGATCAATTTAGTTATAACAGCGTTCAAGGTTATTTGACTGTAGTTCTCAAGTTTTATCCAGCTATGGTTCATCTTCACGCTTAACATGAAACCAAGCTGTGGGTCCAAGATGGAAGCTGTGGTAAAATTTTCAAAGTTCATCTTTGTAAGTTTTTTATATGACCACATTATACAGCTTGGAATTATTTAAGTTCTAATCTATTTAAATACTGGTTAATATATTAAATTTATCTTATTGATTAAGCTTTTAGATGACAATTTAATTATGCCATCTATTCAGTGATAATACCCAGCCAAACGGTTAATTGTTATTTCCAGAGGATCATATCCAATGATATTAACGATTACTATTTCGTTGAGGATTGTTGCCAACACCATGGATATGGGTAAGTCGGCACAAAAGGAGCAATTAATCATGGAAACCGTTGGTTTGGTAACTGACATGTCGGCTGATCTAAAGGGCGATTTATTTATGCTTGTTATCATGAAAATCAACTGGAGCCTTTCCTAAAGTTAAACCAATATCTCTTTTTGTAAGCTATGCATGCCAAGACCACTGTGGTTACCACAATTACTATTAACACATGTCCTTCATTACTATCGCTTAAAAATATTCCCTAATTTTAATAATAACAAATACTTTAGAGCATAGAATATTTTATTGCTATCAATTGTTGATTATTTACTTCAGGATGAAGTTTTTAAAAGTACTTCTTGTCTAATTGTCAACGCCAGAATGAGACCAAATTCACTTGAACCTTTATATTTCCAGAGTGAGGCCAAAGTCACTTATCACAGCCTATCCGCCAGAGTAGGGCTGAATCAACTCATTAATCAACGCTTGGCTAAGCTAATTGTCTTCATATGATTAGAACGTCCGTATCTACTTCTAGAGTCAGCAGTTAACTGAACCTGTGCACCAGTGAGAACCCAGTGGTTTTTACATGTGGTGCTTACTACAGGAGTCGATTTAAGTTTATACAAAATTAATATGGTCAAACATTTTTCTAATATGGAGCACTTAAGAAAAGAGGAATTGGGATCATCAACATTCCACTAAGGAAATATCAAATTAGAGGCGGTTATGCTGGTGGATCTCTAATATATTTGCCTATAAATAATTAGAGTGAACAAGAATTTCATGACAATATACAAATCACCTTTAGAGAAAATCTGAGACAATTTATTTAGCATTAGCGATAGCATGATGAGAGGATTTCAATTTTTTCTGACTGATAACCTTGATGAAAGCTGTGAATTATTTCACCACATGACTGATCAGGAATTTTAAAGATGACATTTCTGAATACTTCCTCCATATGAACACTTCAACTTTAGTGGGATATCTGCAAAATATTGGCAACATTGGCGATTATGTTATCAAGTATGTGCAGCCAACTACCAAAAACATGAGGCCATCCAAGTCTGACAGCAGGTGATGATTGCCAATCTAGTCACATGCACTGTAAAATAGTGTACAAAAGCAGGCGTTGACGTGACAACTAGACACCAGCTTTCAACAGATTTGTGTCAGCTTGGCTCTACATCACGGTGTGTTTATCAGTTGAAAACACAAATTAAGAATCTGGTGGCTGAGCTGAATACCAAACTTTGAGGGATAGTCAAAGAGATTATCAACAAATTAGTTTTAATCCTTAATGGAATCATGATGTGGACAAACACTGCCAATTCGTTGAATCCAATATTGGCAATTTAATTTTTAGTTCAGGATGAAACTGAGCCAATGGACGCTGCCAGTACTAGAACCTTCATGGTCATGCTTAATTTAATTAATAGGAGACGGGAGATTAAGAATACAATCAAAGATTTTGAGAGAAAATTTAAAAGACTTGGCGAGGAGATGAGAGCTTAAACTTGATAAGCTTTTCACAAAAGTAGAAATCGTCAATAGTAACACTTTATAATTGACAACTCAAATCAAATTAAATTTGGTGAAGCTTAAAGTCATTAAATTAAATGATGAAATGTTCAAGTACAAAAAGGATAATTGCAAGCTATAGGATCATTTATTTAATATTCAGAAATGAGAGTCTTCGCTGCAGAAAGAAGTTGAAGCCTTTAAAACGACTTTATAGGGGGAAATAGATAAAAATTGTCAACTTTGGGAAAATGACCAAAAACGCTTGTCTTGGGAGGAAAAGTCTTTAGATAGTTTGATAGCCTCAGAGACTCTAAGTTTACCTTCTCTTGGGATGAGTACTATGAGGCAAATTTATTTAAGGATGAATTGGTATCTATCAAAGTGGAAAGTTGCGCTGACAGCATGATCCAATCTGTTTGAGAAATACCCTACCCATTGTGGCACTTCCTGAAGTATCACCTGAAGCAACATCAGCGTCTGTTAGAATTCCAATTAAATTACTACACTAATTATCATCAAGGACTTTAAGAGCACTCTGAAGTTACCCATTTTCCATTGGATAACACGCCTGCCTTCTTCAGTTTGTTTGAGATGACAATGTATGGCTACAGCAAATGTCAGAAATCTGTAACCGTCAGAAAATTGCCTCTATACCTCATGCCAAAATCTAGTTTTGCCTTACCTTTGTGGGGAAAACTGGAGCTATAAGGAGGCGAAGTAGGCTATTTTAAAGAAATTTGGGATCCCAGATAAGATGTCAGCTAAGAAGCAGGAATTCATGGTAATTCAGTTTAAGAAGGAAGAAACGGTGGGTGAGTTTGCCAATTATTTTTATGAGGAAGCACAGCTCCTCAGTGAGGCTAATATGATGACCAATTTCAACAGAAGAATTGCAATGCAGAATGCATTGCGCCCACACCAAGACTTGCACCAAATGAAGGCGTCAACTCTTACCAGCAATTAAACCAATTTTTCAAAATGATAGAACATCTAAAGGTCTTGTCAGAAATGTTCAAGGCATTAAATTGGACATACAAACTATCAAATCGTTAAACAATAATAAGGGACTATTCCCCAACAAATCCAGAGATTTTAACAATTTTGGGGATTAAGATAAACAGTATGAGGAGTCTAGGCCTCCCAATAAGCCATGTTTGGCTTGTAATAAGTGTGGATAACCTGGACAATTTGCAATAATTGCAGACAGAAAAAATGATTGGGTCAACTTGGTCCATCCCAAGGAGAGACAAGTTCCTTCCAACATTAAGGGAAAAGACTATGCGGTCTATACAAAAGAAAGTCTAGAACTGCAGGTAACCAAGTTCCCCAGATAAACTATACAAATTGGACAATTCATATCTATTTGTGGATGATCCTGAGTTAGACCCCGTTCTTTAAATATTTTATCAGGATGTAAACGTGATATGAGAATAAAATCAAAACGGTTTGCCCCAAATTTTTTAAAGAAGGTAATTGCCCATATTCCCAATAAATAGTGTAAAAGGTCCAAAATGCTGAATATGAAACTGATTTTTTTTGCCATATTAAATGAAGTCAACGTATCAATTCCAATCAGTACCATTAGAGAGATGTTCCCCAATATATCAGTTCAATTGATTTATACCCTAGATATGCCAACGAATCTATTATACAGGTAGTAAACAACAGCTTATCTTACTTTTCTGAGTGCACGTATATGAATATTTTGATATACTGAGCCCCCATCAGGGCTATAATTGACGGTGGTTCTCTGATTAATTAGTCTTGACCAAATTCAGTTAAGAGAATAAATACCAAAGTGGATCTAGAGCACAGAAAGCATTATGGGACAGCCAGCTCTGACTCTACAGCTTCCTACAGCCTATAGCGCTCTGCCACTATGGTTTAGATCCATGGTTGTATCAGTGCCAGAAATTGTCCTGGCCAACCAGAATTATGACATCCTCATTGCCACCGACTTCATGCAGAATTATGGGGTCAAATGTGACTTTGAGGAAGACACTTTGATGATTCTGGGGCAGATTTCACTGCTGATTTATTGACATGATGGGAAGGCGACCTAGTAAGAGTAATGATTTCATCAATTTTGGTTACAAGGATGGAATATTACCTGTTGGTTACAAATTGATTATGAAGAAAGTCCAGAAGGTACTCAAATATGTGAGCAAAAATTGGGGAATCCCAATCCAAACTATAGAGGATGTCATAATTCATCTGGGAATGCACCAAATCATGGAAACTGGACTAACTTTGAAGATCCTGGAACAGCTATATATTGAAATCAAAGCTCATTTGCAGCCTTCAAGGATTGAGCCTTGGATAGCCCCAGGGATTTAATCCCCAGTCATGAGGAGATTCAGTCCTTTTAGCCAATCTTGGAAATACTCTGGTAAAAGTCAAACGGCACCAGGTAGTTGCATTTACCCTGTTGAAACTGGTATCAGAGATTTGTTCCTTCCACGATTTTGGAGAATTAGACAAATTAGGACTACTAAAGGAAACTGACAGGAATATACACACATGAATCAAAAGGGATAGTTAGTTGGATTTATGGAGGAACAGAGGGATTAAGTTCTGGCTTGTTTGGAAAATATATAGTTTTTTCTGTGCAAGATGACCATGATCTTGGGTGCGCAAAGGATGTTTTGCACCAAGTCAACTCAGGAGATGCTGGACTGATTCGACTGAGACCTATTTGGAGGCCTAGGATGGCAGAGGCAGTTGTTGCCAAGGAAATTGAGAAGCTCTTAGAGCATGGAATGCTCATACCATCATCCAACCCATGGCGAGCCTTATATATTGATTGTTAAAAATAAAGATAATTAAATTTAATCATAGTTGATTACTATCAATTGAAAAAAATTGCGAAAAAGGACTTCTATATCCTGCCTAGAATTAACAATGCACTAGATCAATTAGGAGCCAAGTGTTTCTCTGTCACGGATCTTATCTCCAGTTATTGGCAGATAGATATGCCTCTGGAGGACCAAGTGAAGTGTGCCATTATCACAGCACAGGGGTTGTATCAGCTGTTGAGGATGCCTCAAGGCTTATGTAACGCCCCTGTGACGTTCCAGTGGGCAATGGGCACTAATTTTTAAGATCTGAAGTTGTCCTATGTCCTTGTCTATCTGGACGATATTAGTGTATTTAGCCAAATAATCAGTGATCACCTACACCATTTTGAGGAAGTGTTCACGCAACTGGTTATTACAAATCTCAAGATTAAGCCAGAAAACGCCATTCATTTAAGGAGTAATTGGAATATTTTGGATTTGTAATTAACGCAGAGGGACTTTAGCCAAAATCCAAAAGGTGGAAGCAATCAAACGGATTTCAGTCCCTAACAGCATTTGCAATATTCAAGTTTTGCTTGGAATGGTCATCTATTATCGCCAATTCATTGAAAATTTCGTAAAACAGCCAATCTTCTTTTCCATCTCTTGAAAGAACCAAATAAGAAATTCGTCTGGAATAATAAAGCTCAAATACACATTCAATGAATTAAGGAAATAGTTGACGTTGAGTCCAATTTTGTAATACTGATCTTTGAGAAGCTGTTCATTATTCAATTGGATGTGTTGCTCATGGCGATAGGAGCCGTCCTAAGTCAGGATGACGAAAATAAAGATGAACACCCTGTGACATATGTCAGCCAAACTCTATCTAAGCCTGAAAGAAACTATATGGTCACAAAGCGATAATGTCTTGCAGTTATTTATGCCTGCAAGCAATCTCGCGTATATATCCACAGAATGCATTTCAAGGTCATGACTGACCACGCCTCTCTCTGATGGCTTTATAATCTTAAAGAACAAAAGGGGATATTGGTGCAGTGGGCTTTGATGTTGCAGGCCTACGACTTTGAGATAGAACATCAGGCAGGTGACAAGAATCAGAACTCATATGGTTTATTGAGGTTACCAGCCATTATTGCTGTGTAAGATCGTGTTGATGACCTATTTGATCAGATGGTCAATGGGGAGTTACAGGAAGAGCCAGCCAAAAAATCATAAAACGCTGAAGAAGGCAATGTAGAAGACAGAATTTGTCAATGGTCAATTATTCAAAAATGAATGGTGAGAGAAGGCTTTTGTTTCCAAAACATCAGAAGGCACAGAGATAATTTGGGCCAACCCACAATACTGTTAGCCATGTTGGGTTAAAGAAGATGCTCAAACACGTTAGGCAATACTACTATTGAGAGTCCCTGAGTTACTATGTTGCCAATCATATTACCAGTTGCATGGAGTTTCAGCTCCATAAGCCGCATAAAATTGTGATGAGTTACCAATTGGTGAACCCATAATTTTCATGGCACATGGTTTCAATCTACGTTATGGGACCATTAAGTGTGAGCACGGGTGGAGCGTGTTACATTATAATAGCAAATTGACCACATTACAAGGTGGGTCAAAACCCAAACATCAAGCCAAGCTGATGCCCTAAGTACCACTAAATTTATCTTGGAGCAGGTGGTATATTGACACGGATGTCTCCAAGTGTTTCTGAGTGACAACAGAATAAATTTCGCCTTTATTTTTAACTACCCGCCTGAATGACCTAATGGTTATCAAAAGGGTGTTGTCTGCACCCTATTGACCTAAAGCAAATGGAGTTATCAAATGAGTCAATGGGATGCTTGCTGCTATTCTAAGGAAACTGGTCTTGGGTAAGGCGTCATCTTGGGCGTCCTATCTAAGTTCAGTGACCTTTTGCATACAAAAGCAGTTTCCATTTGGCAATGTACAAATTCTGTTCAAGTTATTGTATGGCTGTAGGGCAGCATTGCCGCCAATCCTCTACTCAGCAGTGGAACTTTTTCCGGGAATGAGCGTAAAATACCTATATTGGCTTGAAAACATAATGGTGGATATTTAATCTCAAGCTTGTGATATGACGATAAAAAGAAAAATTAAGCTAAGAAGATCAATGTCAAGAGTTGATCTACCCTTAGGAATAGCACCATAGAAGAATGTGCAGCCTATTGTGATACACATGGTTTTGGTCACCCAAATATGCTATATGCATTATGAATGCGACCATTTGAGGCTATTACAAAAATGGCAGATGATTCCTACACAATCAAGAATGTTTCCAATGGTCATGTGATTAATAGAGTACATGGCAAATTCCTAAAATGGATTTATTAAATATATATATATATAAGGTTAAAAATAGATAGATATTTCTAAAAAAGGATTCAATTAGTTGCTAAGTATTTTGAAATAAAAAGAACAAATAATGTAATATTCATTTTTTTATTTATTATAAGCCTTGGGTTGCAAATTGCAAGTTCTCCTTTGATGCCTCTGGGGGAGGAAGGTTGAACAATGATATTGTGAAAGAGGCTGTTAAAGTCAATCTGGGATCAGATACTTAAAAGGGATAGAGCAAGACAAAACCACATTATTTGGACCTGAGGGGAATTCTGAGAATATGCTACAATTTGGGAGAGTAGTTGGGACTTCCAGATTAGCAAGACGTGAAACCCTGGATCATGGGGAAACAGTAATGCAAGAAAATGTAATTGGTGGATAAGTTTATGTAGTCCCTATATGGCACAGGCGCTGGAAGCTGTGTCCAGAGTGCTTGACAATGATCTTCATTAAGTACACTCAACATTTGTGAGAACAATGAACAGGGGAGATGCACGGGTGGCTTTCAAACCATATCCCTATTTATTGCCATTTATGGGAAGATACCGCCAGGTAGTCCTGGCCACAACGTAGTTGTGCAGGCAACAAACTTCATCTTGGAGGCAGTGAATGCGGGCCAGCTGGAAGTAAAGGGAAGGATTAGTGGAAGTTTGGTGACGTGGGGATTGGGGCGTAAGGTGTCCCATATGTGAATTACTTGTCCTGTAAACTGGAGTGCATACGCCATGGTACTCAGTCAAGTAGGTGATTGAGGTCACAAGGGGAGGCAAAGGAAATGCTGAGGTCTTTGGTCAATCTTCCCCAAGGTTCTTGATATGGAAGCTCAACATATTTGACGTTACCAATTTCAATTTTCACCCAACAAGTTTTTTGGTTAATAGAGCTTCCCAATTCAGAACAGAAACTCCAGGAGAAATATCCGATTCAAAGAAGAACAACTGGTCTAATTTGGGGAAAATTGCTTTATTGGGCTCAAGGGCTATTGCTGGATTTACAGATGGAGCCAAATCCAGTAATGACTCAATTTAAGCTTGATAGCTGGAGAATGTGGAACTAATGAGAGAGAATTAATGTAAGAAACGAACAACTCTGTTCTCATAGGGATAGGTACATTGCTGAAAGGACAGTGGAGAAATTCACAAAATCAGTTTGACTCAGGGTTCTAGTTCTGACAAGACCAGAAAGAATAACTCTTTGAGCAGTTAATGACATCACTTGTAAAAGGGAGGCGCCCATTTCAGACAAACCAGCCAATACTTGCTCATACTGGGAAGTATTGGAATAAGATATATCTAGATGATAATCTGGTCAAGCGGGGGTGTGTGGAAATTTGATATGACCACACTATCCTGCTTGGAATTATTTAAGTTCTAATCTATTTAATACTGGTTCATATATTTAATTTAGCTAATTTGATTAAGCTTTGAGATGACAATTTAACTATATCATATATTCAGCGATAATACCCAACCAAATGTTTAATTGTAATTTCCATAGGATCATAACTGATGATATTAATGATTACTATTTCGTTGAGGATTGTTGCCAACACCATGGATATGGGTAAGTCGGCTCAAAATGTGCAATTACTCATGTAAAATGGTGGGTTTGATAACTAACATGTTGGCTGATTTGAGTTGCAATTTTAAATATGCTATTCCTCATGAAAAACAGCTGTGTCTTTAAAAAAAATTAAACCAATATCCCTTTTCATCAGTTAGGCATGCTGAGATCATCGTAGTTACCACAATTACCCTTAACACATGTCCTTCATTTTTTTCACCTAAAAAGTTTCCTTAATTTTAATGTTAATAAACACCTTGGAGCATAGAATACTTTATTGTTATCAAATGTTAATTGTTTATTTCTGTGTGAAGTTTTTTAGAAGTACTTCTTGCCTAATTGTCAGCTCCAGAGTGAAGCCAAAGTCACTTAAACTTTTATATATTGCCATAGTGAGGCTTAAGTCACTTATCACAGTCTTATCCGCCAGAGTAGGGCTGAATCTACCCATTAATTAAAGCTTGATTAAGCTAGTTGTCTTCATACGATTAGCAAGTCCATATTTATTTTTAGAGTAGCAGTTAAGTGAACTGTGCACCAGTGAAGCCCCAGCAGTTTATTCATTATTGAAAGTACAACTTGGGATAATTACCAACTTGAATTCTGCCATGAGGATTTATGAGGAGAATGCAGATGGTAATATAAGAGTAAGCCTGAAAAATTAAGGCTAAAGATCTCGTGATTCTTGACGCCAGAAACATCCCAAAAACAGTCATAAAAAACTAATGCCAAAGAGTATAAGGCCCTAACGCTATTTTGAAAATTGGGTCATTATTTTTACACAGGTGTTCTCCCTTTAAAATTCCAAATTTTCAACACTTTCCATGAGAGTAAGTTGACATGTTTAAGGGTCCCCCTCATGAGACCTCTTTCATAGCTTGTAGATGGGGCACTTGAATGGGAAATGGAGGGGATTTTGGCCTCCCAATGTAAAAAGAAGGCTCAGATACTTGTATTATTTAAAAGGGGACAATGCTTCTGAGAACAGCTAAGTTTTATCCTGAAATTGTACCCATGCACAGGACCTTAATGATATCTTCCACAAGCGTTTTTCTGCGCCAATGGACTTAAGTCAACCTCTAAAATCGTTGCCATGAAATTACCTACAACCTACAAAAACTTTTACCTGAGGACGCTCCTGAAGGGGGTGGTGTCTCAGTGGGCCAGAGGGTGATGTCATAGTATATACATAATCTCTCTTTTAAAAGCAAGATTAAAATGAAGTTTCTTGGTCTAAAGGGATTAATTTAGCTTTGCCTGGCTTGAAACATACTTGGACCAACAATAGTGAGACTAAGAATAGACAGGTTGGTAATAAGGAGTCAGTTGATAATTTTGGGAATTTATATCCTTGCTGTTAAAATGTACTATTTTACCAACAAGAATGTGTCACAAAACCTAACCTTTATCTTTAATAACAAGCAGTATTCTAAAAGCATTACTAAAGCCATAAACATCCTCATTCATCTTAAAAGTCAATTTTGGGCCTGCTTGAGCTACGGCATTACCATTGAAAGTAGTTTGATTTTGTTGGCAGAAATGCTAGTGCCTTGACAAAAATTAATTGACACATACCCTAGTTTTCTGTAAGATCGTTTAATGAGACTTATTTCTCTATTGTTAATTTTTGATTCTAATAAAATATCTAATTCACTATTTGATTAGTTATGGGTCAGCTTTATTGCAGACCTCCTTGAGGAGATATATAACAAAACATATCACTAAATACTCTCTAAAACTAATGCTTATCCAACTCCACCATTAATGGGTCTGGAACGTTATTATTCAAAACACCTCAAGGCCAAGACTACAATTATCCAATAGTAATGAACTCCTCCCTGGAGTCTGTTTAAGTCATCTCCCTTTTTATGCAACTTGACAATCCTTATGACTCTAGCTATCATTACCTATGTCACAAAGGTGTGGGCATCATTCACGTTATCTTGTTCTCTGTGTTGCAAATTAGTAAAATCCCTGATGATTTGAATTTTTATCTTCAATCTTTTTAAAATAGGTGATCTATAGACAATTTTTAAAGATAAGGCGCTCCATAGCTCTTTCTGACCCTAGACACTTGGAAACCCCTTAAAAAAGAGCATACTACTGAGTGTCACCTAGTTAGGTTCCAGCATCTGGTTGAGGTGCAAAATATGACTTGTGGCCTTTTAATTGCCAGTGAGAAATCTAAAGAGCATCTTTGTATGAATTTCAGTTTCATTGAAGCCATCAGTAATAAATTTCATGAAATTATGCTAATTTAGAGTGATGTCTAAATCATATAAAAAACAAAACAGTTGTAAGAGTCAGCTGAGCCAAGCTTTCTTTGGTAATCACCTTGCAGTTCCTGCAGAACCACCCAAGGCATCAAGCAACTAGAAGAATAATGGATCTTAAGACCTCTATCTGACGAGTGGTAGGCCACTTTAGCTGGTATATGTTGACCACAATTTATTCCATTGTGCATAAAGTGCTTTAATGGAATGGAAAACTATAAAAAGTTGGAACTGCAATGTTTTATTTTTATAAATGAAGGAATGGGACAAAATAGGTCAGTTCTCTCACAAGTAAGAGTACTGAATTTAGTGGAAAAGAAAATTGAAGTTTATTCCACTTTTTTGATATTGTGAATCTCTAGTGTATTGCCCAATTGCCGTATATTCTTGAGTTTGTGCATAAGAAAGGTTCAGTGTTGCAAAATCGTTGTTAAAATTGAGGTGGATGGGATGATGGAGCACGACATGATTGTCTGCTCCTTAATTAATTTTTTTAAAATTTTACAAAGTTTTTTTATTATGGAGCACTCCCTTTTTAAAGTTCCTAGCACTTGATTGATAATCAGAAATTCATAATATTGAAAAAATGAGGAAATTGGAGAGTCATTATTTGGGTTAAAAAATTAGAAATCATAGTCTTTTTATAAATTTTACTATAAAATTAAAACAAAAAAGGAAGGGAAATTTTGGGGATTGGAGATTGGAGTTAGGCCCACGGTTTAGGGGTGACTTACCTGGAGTAAAATTTGCCTTTTTGGCACCCATTCCAGGTGACCGTGGACAGCGCGCCCCCCATTTGCACCCACTGTGACGCGTTTGGCCATAAGGCGCATGCATGCCCCACCAAGGAGGGCGTCACATTCCAAGAGCACCCCTTGGTGGCCATGGCCAGCAGAGAGGTGCACTACAAACCAACCGCAAGCACCAAAGAGGCTTTCCCGTGGGGAGCACAAGGCTGCTACCTACTGGTAAAGCCTATCTCCCCGCAAGAGTGGAAGAAGGCCAAGCAGGCCCGCAGGGCCACAGTCAAGGAAGCGGCCAAAGCCACCACCGCTATCCCACACTCACAACACCAGGAGGACATGGAAACCTTTGCAGCGGAAGCAACTTGAGAATCCATCAACCAATCAGATTGGGAAGCCCATGCTGAGTGGGCCACTCAATCTGAGGATCTGATGGGGGATTCAATCTCACCCAATTGTTGCACCCAAGCTCCAGTCAAAACTGACTTGGGACCCATCCCAACTGAAAAAAAATTTGATTCACTCAACGGTGCACTGAACTCATCCGCACCACAAAAAATTTGTCCAACATTGGGAAAACAAAAAGTGAAGGCCAAAGCTAATGCAACTCTTTCCGCAAAAATTAACAAAAACCCCAATAGCGTTGCTGCTAACACCCACGCTACTGTGAAGGCCCACGGGGATCTAGAGGAGGCTGGTGGGCCCAGGTGCCCACCCCCTTGCACCTAAGGTGTGATGGGGGAAACCTTCACTTTAGGGACATTGAATATTTCCAGACTCAAGGCCTCCCCATCCCAGGCTAGGAAACTGAGTTTTTTTACAACACAATTTACCCGTGGATATCCTGGCCATCCAGGAGTCCCACTGTCCACGAGGTTCTGAGGAAGCTTGAAAACAATGCTCTTCCCATCCCTATCCTTTTGGTCAAAGCACTGTGGGGTGCTGATTTGGAAAAATAATTTTTTCAAATTTTTATCTTCAGAAACATTCCTAAATGGCTGAATTCTTGTTGTCACTTTCTCGTGGGCTGACGTAGCACATGCAATTGTCAACATCTATGCCCCAAATGGTGCACGTGAGCATTGAATCTTTCTCATCGGTCAAATCCCTCCCACTACCCCCAGACTCTTTCCTAGTTGGCGACATGAACTGTTGGCTAAACACTAACGGACTGGTGGCCTTCCTCACCCCACGCCCCCCAGGGTCACGTAGAACTGCGCGTTCTAAAGGCCACCCTTGGGTTAATGGATGCGCTGCTGTGACATGCCCCGCTGCTCAAAAATATGATGCGTCTCCACGTCCACAATGGCCAATTAAGGTCCATGACCTGCATTGACCTTATCCTAACGCCGGCGAAATTCCAACCCCACATCTTTCACTTCAAAACAACAAAATGGAATTCTCTGACCATTGACTGGTCTCACTAACCTACCACCTACCTGTCACAGCTGCTAAGGCCCCAAATTGGTGCAAAATCTGCCCCTCCGAGCTCGTGTCGCCAGGATTTTCCACATGGGTGGAAGTGGCAACTTTGGCAAAAAGTTTGTTGCACCGTTATGCGCAGACCCCATTTCCACATGGGCAACTTTTAAAGATGACACCATCCGCCACTCTTGCCACCTCTCCTCCAGATGCTCACGAGCCACATTGGCAGTCATTTCGCGTGCTCTGGCAGAGCTGGCACACCTGTAGTCCAACATCTCATCTACAGGATACAGCTCTGCATGAGGCTGGAAGTGGGCGGAGGCAGCCACCCACCTCAACGCACTTGAAAGACAACACAAACATTGGGTTTGTGTTCAGTACAGGGCCACACGCATCACAAAAGGCGACAAGTGCACCGCATATTTCTTTAAAAAAAATTTGCACCATGCCATAGCGTGGCCTGCACACAGGTGTGAAGATCGGATGATTCCATTGCAGATACGCCAGCCAAAGTGGCAATCAAAACACAAAAGTATTACTCCGAGTTGTACTGATCCAATCCAATTCAGCTGGCCAAAGTGGCAGAATTTTTCAACTGAGCCCACATCTGCACCATTTTCTGATACCCAGAAATAATGAATTTGATTACTCTACTGAATTATGGACAGCCATTCACGGTGCACCAAACTGAAAATGCCCAGGCCCAGATGGCATTACATATGAGTTCTACAAAAAGTATATCAAATATATATCCCCATTGCTGCTCGCCTCACTTAACCAAAGCCTGTTGGAAATGTGCCTCCTACCAGGAGGGCATGAGGCCTTTACCATCACACTCTTCAAGAAAGAGGATAAGCTAGACTTAGCCAACTGGCGCCCCATTTCTCTAACAAACACAGACAATAAAATTTTAACAAAAATCATGGCTAACCGTTTAAGACTGTAGCATCTGCCACCATCTCCCCAGAACAATTTGGTTTCATACCCAGAAGGTCGATTTGGGATAACGTACACTCTGTGGCTAGTGTATGTCAATCCACAGCCTCTTGGGCACTTGTATTCTTGGACCAACAAAAGGCCTATGATAGAGTAAACTGGGAATACCTCAGGGCCTGCCTCCATCAATTCTGCCTACCCCCTCGCTTCATCAACTGGGTGATGCTGCTCATGGAATCTGCAACAATGGCAGTACGTGGCCCTGGCTTCCTAACGGAAGTAGTCCACCCTCAAAGGGGCTTGCGACAAGGGGACCCCCTCAGCCCACTCTTATACAACTTCAGCCTTGACCCACTACTGCGGAATGTGAATGCCCAACTCACCGGGGTTCAAGTGCCAGGCCAAGCCCCAGTCAAGATAATGGCATTTACAGATGATTGTGTGGTTGGGGTGTCTAATAATCAAGATGCATGCGCGCTTGAAGCTCTCATCTAGGAGTATTCCCGGGTAAGCAACGTGGCACTGAATGCTTCCAAAACCGAAATCATCCTCCTTGGTCAGTTTCAGAACTGCTGGACCCCAGCAATTAGTTCACAACTTGGCCCATCTGCTTGCCCACGTCCTCGCCCTACTAACTCAACACACACCGCCCCACTGGTGCTCCCCTTTGCACCACGTCCTACCATAGGACCAGTATGCCATCTGGGCGTATGGATAGAGGCAGGCGGATATGCGTCAGCAGTAATGGAGTTCCATATTCTGGACAGCGTGATGAAGCGAATCGCCTCTCTCAGAGCCCACCCTACTTCCCTTACTGGCAGGGTTGTTTTAGCCAACTCTATGCTCATCTCCAAAGTCTGGTTTAGAGCCCACGCCTTCCCCTTCTCCCCAAGCTTCTTCAAATCCTTGTATGCCT
This sequence comes from Massospora cicadina, assembly GCA_022478985.1. Lineage (NCBI taxonomy): Eukaryota > Fungi > Entomophthoromycota > Entomophthoromycetes > Entomophthorales > Entomophthoraceae > Massospora > Massospora cicadina. Next base: position 175,850 of record JAKSZP010018479.1, read on the forward strand.
TGCTGAAAGGATGGCTTTGGTCATGCCACCCTCCACCAGTACAGCTGGAGGTCATGTTTGGCCCTCATCATCATGGTGGCATGGGCCTGCTTGACTTCAAAGCCCATGCTGCCAAGATCCTGGGCACCTGGATTGCAGCCGTCACCGCCCCTACACTCCCCTCCCAACACTGGTCCCGCGCAGCCCGCTCCAACTTCTCCCACGCCTTGGGCCTCAACAATCCATCGAACCCTCACTCCCTGATGAAATAGCTTGCATCACACACATCGGCCACAGGTCCTCATGGGACTAAAACCCACTACAAACGAATCCTACTCTCCATGTGGAGCGCTGAGTGGAGAATTCGTATTAGTGGACATACAACCCAAAGAGGCCGCCCCTCTCCTCAGTTCACACAAGAGGTACAGGGGCTACCCATCCATGAAGGCGTGATCCCCATTTGGCCCCATGTCCTATCCAGGGTGGACTACCTGGACATGATGGACATTCCTTACTCCATTGAGACCCATAAAACTATCTGGAAATACGTACACCATCCTCTGTTGCAGCCTCAAGTCTGCTCCCATGTGTGGCGCTGCCTGAGGCGGGTGTATCATACAGCTGAGCGCTCTAACGCTTTACACTCATCCTGTGTCATGTTTGGCCAGTATGGAACGCTGTTCCACCGCCTGGAGAAGTGCCCTACCTCTAAAGTGATATGGCGCGAAGTTCAACGTCTGCTGGGCCAGGATCAAACGCATCCCTTCAGTCTGTCAAGAGATATGTTTGCTCTATCAATGGCCTCCTCTCTTCCAACCTCCCTCCATGCTTTGGTGGTTGCAATCGCCAGGTAGACCATCCACACGATTGTCTTAGATGCCATCGCAGGCTCCACCCCCACCCTCCCAGAAGCTGTCCACAGATTCCAGTCTCATTTGGTGGACCACTTTCAAGTGTGGATGTTTGGATACCTCCCACCGCGTCACCAACAGCTGGTCTCCTCCTGGTTCCCAGTCTGGTTCATCAAATCAGACCCCTTCCTCCACACGTGTTCAGTTGTGGCTACGGCCCCTCCACACGTTCCCTCCCCCTCCCCATAAGTGGCGTTCCCGCTGGCAACAAGAGATAGCATCGCTTCTCTGGGGTGCCTTCCCTGGTACTAAGTTTTGTCTCCTCTGAGTCATATTTGGAAGTGTCCATACCATGGTCAGCCTTCCCCGCAATAAATCTAAAAAATTTGCCTTTTTGGTGTTGTAGTTGAAAAATTTCTACACAAGAGCCTTGTCCTCTCAACATATAACTAACTAGACAGGGTGGGTATAGGAGTAGGCATTTCATAGGAAGAAAAATAACAAGCACTGGCTGACTAATGCCTTCTGAGGAAAGCCTAACAATAGTCTTAGAGATATAATATATGGATACCTAAAAGAGGCACTTCAGATTTAATATAAAGAAGTAAATAGAGATCTAAATTAGAAGTTCATAGTGCACCTCTAATTTATAAAAGGCTCAATAATTTTTTAAAAACTTTGAAGAAACTTAAATTTATATGGTGTTTCTAGAAACTTTTTATTATAGGTTTATATAATCTAGCTCTGTTATAAATCTAAACGTTTAGACAAACTTTTGCATGTTATATAGAACAAAGTCTTTTGGAAATCTACTGTACTAACACCATGTTCATCTTATAATTGGAAAATATTTATAAAACACTATCTGTCACACCTAGCATGTGATTGTTGGTACAATCAAACTTTAATTTACTATTTATAATAATCCAGGTAATATTTAGTATATAGTTTTCTATGATGACAAAGGTTTTGTAAGGTTTCATGAGTTTTCCTTTTTGTGAGATCATTATAACCTTTCTTGCTTTAATAATCCAGCGCAGTATAGATATCTAACAAAGCCCACATAATTGAAGTTAGAATAAAAAACTTTATTATAAAAACATGAAAATTATTTTCTACTATACAGCTATCAGTATATGCTATCCATGGCACAGGTTAAGAACCTTGATACCTACTTTATCATTAGGAAAACTATTTCATATCTGACTTAGAATAACTGTTGTAATGTTCTTGTTGCTAAAATAATTTTTAATAACTTCAATGATAGAACTTTTTACAACAAATATTGCACCTTTTTAAAATGCTTAATTTTATAAATATTAATATAAAAAATACCTGGCTACCTGTTTTTATAATTATATAGTCTAGTAAAAATATAACAAACGATATATAAAAAATCAGCTTAGATAGATGTAAAATAATGGATGCTATGCGCTCAGACATAGACTTAAAGTAATAAATGGTCAATTGAATTTGCGGAAATTATAGAAGTGGATATTGCAACACTTGAAATAGCCCAAGTTTCCAAATATTTCATTGAAAATAAACCACTCATTGTATGAGAGCTTCCTCTATTGGATTCAATATAAATAAGTTTTCCAATTTAAATAAAGAATAATAACATAAAAGATACATTTAAATCAGGCTACAATTCCTAATCACTACTGGATCACTTGGCTGACGTTTGGTGGTCATGCTGTACCCTCATTTGGGGTTTTCCTAAGTTGTTTATGTACCACTAAAGTTAGCAACGGCGTTGAGAGGTTCTTTTATGTAAATCTGGCACTTACATAAACTTAAATCCTTGTAAACCTAAAGATAAATGGTTTCTAATCTTTAAGCAAACAGGTAAGTTTATTTGGGGCAGCATGGCAGAAGCAACAGAATAGAATTTAAAACAGAGATTTGGAAGATGCCACTCAGAACTATAAAGCAAACCTAAAAACAGATATAAATTGATAAACTAGGCTTACAGGCATAATTAACACCAGTACTGATTGCTGGCTAAGGACTAAACAATCCTACAATTTGGCTAAATAAAATTGCTTTATCCAAGTTTCCCAAAAAAATATATGGATGGAAACCATTGCTGTTATATAATTACCTTGAAACTTAACATTAAGGAAACCATGAGATAAAAACCAATCATTACGTTACTTTTTTCAAAAAAATGAGCCCCTTTGGCTCCACCAAGTGTGTATGTAACTCATGGCCTCACATCCAATGAGTAACTTTATAATTGAGGCAAGGAGAATAAATTCTAGAAATCCAGGGATTATGGAAGGCAACAATGCATCCCTGAAGATTTCTTGGTAGGCACAAGAGGCCTCAACTGCCAAAAATCTGTAAAGGAATCATTAATCTCCCCATACTATAACAGAGGTGGAAGAAGCTGGTGGGATAGGTGATGGAATTGGGTATGCTTGGGGCAATGGCCATCTCCCCATCTTGCTAATAGTAGGTTTTAAATCATTTAACCTCAGAATAACCCAAGTTTTAAACGTTTCATTGGTAAAGTGAACCACATGCTTTAAAAGAGTTTTTCCATCAAACAGTAATCTGTGTAGGTTTTATGATTTAAAAAACTCTGCTTGTAACGTGGGTTGGATTATCAGGCGTTACGTGACCTACTCACTACCCTCCCATGTGGCTGTGGTTTGGTGGCCAAGATGTCCTCTCCTTCAGAGTTTTCCTAAGTTGCTTACATACCACCAAAGATAGCAACAGCGTTAGGGGGTTTCTTTAATTAAGTCTGGTACTTATAATAAACCAAAATTATTTCAAATTTTAAGATAAACAATACGTATTCAAGAAAATGGTAAGCTTGCTTAGGTAGTGTGGTGAAAGCAAAGGAATAGAAGTATAAACTGTGATTTGAAAGACACCAGCTCAGAAATATAAAGTAAACCTAAAAAGTAAGATATTTAATATAACTTAGAAAGCCTAGTTAATATCAGCATCAATGATTATTTAAAAACTAAATTATCTTAAATTTAAATTAAGAATTAATTTATATGAATTTTTTAAAATGGGAAATCAGATTGCAACCACTTCTGTTATGGAGTTCCTTGCAACTAGGCACTAGAAAACTCATGAAATCAAACTGGTTATTAAATATATGATCTATGATAAAATCTCTGGGTTACATGTTTTATTGATTTAGATTTTGCAGCTGTATAATAACTAATTGTAGAGTAAATCTCTGGACATATAATCTTTATTTAGCCTGGGAAGAACAGTTTATTCATATGTCACAGAAAAAAAGCTTTGTATTAGCATTTTCATATGAAGACCATTTGACATCATTTATATAGAAAACTAGTCTTTCAGGTAGTCATACATTAGGTAAGCTTATACATCTAACCTGTACTGTTAGGATAAGGGTGATTTAAGAGAAAATTGAACTGTTGGCGTGAGTGATTGGATACCCCCATCAGTAATTCCAGACTTTCAGGTGACGCCACATCTTTGAGGATCAACTTGGGGGAGTTGAGAGAAGGGTACTAGGATTCCTGCATGAGTGAAAGTGATTAGATGAAGGTCTCAACAATCTTCAAGCTACTGTATTAAGCAAGTTTACATATAATTCCATCATGATATCTTTTTTTAGACACACTACTTTTATTTTATATATAAATATAATAAAGCTAGTAGAGAATAATATTTAATAGGGAGAAGCCTTAAAATAACCCAACACCCTACCATCAGCAGGGTATTGAGTTTTTGTTGTGCTGGGAGAGAGAGTTACTATGCCAAATTTGATACTAGTAAATGGTTGCCAATTTCAAATGATGTGATCCACCATTTTGAACACCAAATTTCCAATCCAACTTATTATAAATCATTGCCTAAACCTATTCACTTTAGTAACAAGATTGTCCAAAGTTTCTGTCAGGATTCTCACTTGAATTAAAAAATTTGAGTAAAACTGATGATGAGATCTGATCCAACTTTCAAATTTTATGGTTGTAATTGTTGTCAGGGATATTCCCTGATTACTTTATCTAAGCCTCCCAATATTGAGGTCCAAACATGATTTAAAAAGTTGATTGAATATTGCTCAACAGAAGTAACCAGAATGTTGCAGAATCCTCAAAATAGAAAATTAGGGTATATATGGCATGGGTGAATTTGATAATTTCCCAAAAATACTGACATTTGATTCCTTAGAATTGTTCTGAGTAGATAGTTATTACTATTTTGAGTTTAATTATCTGTCTTTAAACTATCAGTGATTATTCTCAATGATTATGAAAGTGTTACAATTACCAGCAACTAAAGCTAAGGATAATTATCATTAATTATTAACTGATTTATGATTTATTAATATGTAATCAGCAGCCAAAGCTGAGAGTTTTCACTAAGCTAGGAGCGAATTGCTATTTATTGTTTATTAACCTTCTACTAATCTACTTTCTGCCTATATGCATTCTGCCCATCCTGAATCCTCCTATAATCTCACTTTTATCCTTCTAACACTATAAATAGTGTGAGGCTTTCTCCTAATTAAATATCTTATCTCAGATCAACCTTTTTTTGTTGTTGTTTTTAGCCTATCACTATTTTTATAGTGAAGCAAAACTTCTTCCATTTATTTTTGGCTTTACACTATCTTTATAGTGAACAAATATCTAGGATATGTCACTCAAGGAGTTTTTTACCTTGAGTGAAGACTTTTATTAAAGTAATCTTTTATTTATCATTTGCCTAGGGCATCAAATGCCCTGGACTTTTTATCAAGAGATGGTTGGATTAAAACCCCTTTGTCCTGACAGTTCCCACGTTATTCTTGAGTCATTTTTGGTAAATTTTTAAATGTCTGAATTTATTCAAATTTTTTGAATTTCGTGTCAGGTTTTATTTCCTATTTTGACATTTTTAAAAATTATTACCCAAAATTGAATTCCTAGGTAAATTTTCCCATTCAAGTTGACTCCTAATTGAACACCTGTTAGGGAGGAGCTGAAGACATTATTATTGATATTCTTAAATTCTCAAATTTCACAAAGTTTCTAATTTTTTGCAAGTAGTATTCTGCAGATTTAGAGAAAACAGTGGGCTTGGGAGTATTTTGGGAGAAGAAGCTTGGGAATCAGGGAGGGGCATCAGCTACTCATCTCTAATCCAGGGTATGCCCTAGGTCAGAGATCTGGGTCAAGTGACAGTGCCTTAGGGAAGAGCCCTTTTTGCATTGAAAGAGTGCATAACCTGATCCAGCTTGATATCTGGAGTCAAAGGCTTTGCATGTATCTTATAAAAATGCCTTACCAGAGTTATGACAGTAATGTTTGGTTACTCTGTATTAGGTTTAGTAGAACCTTTTGTTAACACATATAGAATAAAGGTAATCTAGAGACAACTTAAACTAGTTTAAATGTGTGAAAATTAGTAATTGTTCAGTAGGTTTGTATAAGGGGCATTTAGGTAAAAAAATGCATGATCTATATTGAAATGTTAAAGAGGGGAGGATACCCCAGTGGTATAATATGGACCCTCTATCACTGCCTCCCCAAGGTTAATTCTGGTACAGGAACTTTGGGTAGGGGATGACTATGACTGTGTTGCCATTGCGCACCAATGCCCCAAACCAAGATAGCAAATAGCAAGGCGGTACATGGAGTTCCTGGGCTATCATACGGTGTGCATGGAGGCTTCTCAGGTTTTATCCTCCTTGTTGGACATTTGCCCTCTCAGCTGCAGAGGAAGAATGTCTTGGGTCAAATTCAGCTGAAATGAGGAAATGACGGCCATTTATGAGTTTCAATAAACCTAAAGGCGATTTTAATAATAGCATTAATGAAAATCTCGCGGAAATTGGCCAAAAGACCCTGGTTGGTTCTTGGTGGAATCCCATTAATTGAGGTAACACCATTTTGACTCCTGCACGGGCGCCAAATGGAAAATTGAACAGTCAGATTACTCTGACCACATGACGAATTTTGGGGCAACCAGCGGAAGGTACTCCTCCCACCATCACTAAGTCCATCAAAGCACCTACACGGGGACCACCCCCTTTATAGGGTGGCGGAGGTCCCCCAAGTTAAAAGTACTTTAGCTAGTGGTGATTGGTTAAAGTTCATCAAGACCTTACTGCATGGGTTCATGCTGCCCCAAAACCCCAACTATCAGTTTCCTAAAAAGTAAATCGTTTTTCACAAAATCTGATAAGAGCAACTACCATATTACCTAATTTGGAAGCCGCTAAGCTATTCTGAAACTATCCTCAAATTCTCCCTGACCCTTGAAACTGTTTAAATACTGTTCAGTCAAGAAATTGGGAGGGATCACTTTTTATTTGCCTCATCGCTACTGATAAAATACTAAAAAACAAAGTTTTTATCAGTTTATTTTTATTAAAATTTATTTATTATTTTGTGGGATCCAGCGGCGTTAACACCATAGAGCACTTAAAAGCTGGATTCCTACAAAACGGTTCTCACTACAAGGGATCCCTGTACAATAAAACTAGTTGCTCTTGAAAAGCAACTAATAAGCGCTTTGTCTCGCCTTCAGGAGCTTGAGCAGCGCCCTTACAAAATTCCCATAAAGGACAAGTTTATCCCTGGTGAAGGGAGCATTGCTACCTTCCTGTACATTTATGAAGCTGCGATGGATGGCGCCACAGACAAGCAAAAGTTCGCCACATTCTTCCTTGCTTAAGTTGTCTAGCGCAAGAGATGATAGTCCCTAACCTGAACCTTTCATACACTTGGGCAGAGGTGAAGGGTCTCTTCTGGCTGAATTTGGATCAAAACAGAGTCTACACAGGGAAAAACAGGCCTTTATGTGCCTTAGTATGCTTGAAGGTGAATCAACCATTACCTTTGCTTACCATTTTTACCTCACTGCGCAAAGGTTGACCACCTCTAACATGTTGACACTTGATGATGCTATCGCCGCCCTATTAACTGGGCTAGCCTCTTGACCCTCTCTAGCCATAGATATTATCTCAGTGAAACGCCACTTCTAAAATATCCGCGACATTAAAGAGGCTTTGTTTAAAGCGGCTGAATTCCAATTAGGGGCTAACACAAGTGACGCATAGGTGAACCCTTCATTGTTTCCACCGGTTAGACAATTGGGAGTGAGCCTGCCTGTGCTTATCCTCCCTATTAGACCTGCTTCTTCAGTATACCTTAAAAAAGATACACCATCTTTGTGTAAAATGAAGTTTGGTAAGGTAGCGGATACCATACTCTCACACAAGTATACCAAAGCCTCTGCGCTTTCCCTTCCCGCCAAGCTGGATAATGCAGCCGCTAAGGCTACCCAATCTTCTGTGGCCATCCCCCCTATCTCCATTGTGGCCTTGCCTGTTGTTGCAAATACCTTTGGGGAGGAATCTGAGGGGGTTATGATTATGATGTTGGGTACTACATATTGGGAGCCCCAACTGAAGTAAATGTGCCTGATCATTTGAACGCTGGAGGAGTAGACAAGTCAGCCATACATGTGGAGACGTACCTCAGCCAAATTCTAGGGTGTCCAAAGAATATTGACACTGCCAAGAATGGTGACCAATTCTTAGCTGGCTTGATACGCCCTCTTCAGAGGGTTCATCCTTTAAAGTCCATCATGGATAAATACCCTGAGACTACTAAAAAACTCACCTCCACCTTACGGCTTAAAGGGGTCTTAGCTTTGTCACCTAACTTTTTTGGAATGCTCATTAAGGTCAAAGCGTTCATTCAAAAGGTCTGACTACTGGCTATTCTTGATACTGGCTCCCCCGTTAATGTGATTTCCACTAAGCTTATCAAGAATATAAAGCTAGCACCTGACTTGGAGTACACACAAGAATTTGGAACTGCTGACCCAAATAATACCCATGCAGTTGGGGCATACTCTTCCCTTCCCATTCAAATTTGGAAGCTTATTTTATCAGCTTCTGCTGTGGCTTTGGACAAAAATGCATATGATATGCTCATTGGCACTCAGTTTATGATTTAGTATGAGGAAATAATAAATATGAAGCAAGGATTCCTATCATTGCTCAACTACGAAGTCCCTTTTAATCTTTTCCAATAAAAAAACCTGCGAGCACAAATACTCCTGCCTGGTTGAATACCCCTTTTTCGCTATGATTTTACTTTATTCTACCTCCAGACGCAATAGTAAGAAATTGCCTGACTCAGTGGATGCAAATGACGGCATTCCTTTCTATGCTGTAGATGAGGTGTTAATTAAGCCTGGTGAACAACGCGTGGTTGACACTAAAATCACGCTTCAACTACCACACCATTGCTTGTTACATATCACAAGCCTTGAGGGCGTTAGTCTCTTGGAGCCTCGGGTACTGCCTGGGATAATAGACCCAACCTACCAGAGGCCTATTACCCTTTTGCTGGGAAACCTCACCAGAAAAGACATGGTCATTCAAAAACACCAAGAGATTGGCTGAGGCTTTTTACTTCCTGTAGAAGATGTTGAACGTATCTACTCCATTGGCTTTATGGCGGATTTGGGTTTACCTAAAGATAATTTGATGTGCACTATACCTTATGTTATTATCTCGGATAAGTTAGCGCCAGTTTAATTGGAAAAAGTTCATAATCTAAAAGATGAATATAGTGACATACCCTCTAAATCAAATTTGACTATGGTCACATGAAAAGTTGGTGTCACTCCATCAATGTGGGTGATGCCCGCCTTATTTGATCCAAACCTTACCATAAGTCAAAGGTGGAAGAAGAGCAAATGAGGACGGAGCTCCAGTAATTGCTAGATGCGGGTTTTTAGTTCCTTCACAAAGCCCTTGGTCTTCTCTACTGCTTATTAAAAAGAGAAACGGAGGTCACTGGATAGTTATGGACTATTGAAATTTGAATAATCTCATAAAAAAATAGTTTTCCTATCCCCCATATTGATGACGCCCTGGCCTAACTCTCTGGCTCTACTTTCTCTCCGCCATGGAATTGGCTAGTGCTATTGGAGAATGGACCTTTCCCTGAAGATCAGGAGAAATGTGCTCTTTTTTGTAGTGAGGGTCTTTTCCAACCAACCCAATTACCGCAAGGGTTGTGTAACGCACCTGCATCTTTTCAGCGGATGATGGATCATATTTTGCGGGACCTGAAGCCAACTTGTGTCATCATATATCTTGATTATATCACAGTGTTTTCACGAACCTTTAATTAACATCTGGATCATCTAAAGGAGGTGTTTTAAAGGTTACGCAAGTCAGTTATTTGGTTGAAGCCTTCAAAATGTACCTTCTTCCAACGGAAATTGGAGTCCCTTGGGCATTCCATTTCTTGAGAAAGAATCCAACCTATGCAAGATAAGGTTGAAGCGGTTTTGAAAATGCTCCCCCCTAAAAATCTACAGGATATCCAGGTATTCCTAGGGATGATGGTGTATTACCATCAGTTTATACCCAAGTTTGCCCAACTCAGCGAACCTCTTGTTCGCTTATTAACTAAGAACACCCCTTTCTATTGGGGCGCTGAGCAGAAGGCTGCTTTTGAGACGTTGAAACAACTGCTACAACAACGTCCTATTCTGAGGCACCCTGATTATAAAAAACTTTTATTGTGTTTACCAACGCTTTAGACTATGCCATTGGGCCATCTTATCCCAATTAGATGAAAATAGTGTAGATCATCTGGCATCCTATTTTAGCAAGATGCTGTCAAAAGCAGAATGCAATTATATTATAACTGAGAAGGATGCCTTGCCGTTTTGTTAGCTTTAAAGCACTACCACCCCTTTTTATATGGGACCACCTTCACGGTGGTTACAGACCACGCTTCCCTAAAGTGGTTACAGAACATGAAGGACCCTACTGGCTGGCAAGCTCGTTAAGCTCTAAAGCTCCAAAATTATGATATGACAATTAAACACTGTGCTGGGACCTGTCACTTAAATGTTGATGGGTTGATAAGGCTGCCAGGCCTTCATTTGGATAACAGTGAAGCGGAGCAGTTACATGACTTATTTATGACCTCCAATGATTGAAAGGATGAGGATGAGCCCATCCAGAAGATGTTAGCCCGGCACTCCCATAACACAAAAGTGGATAATGGGAAGCTGTATAAGCAGGTGGGGCAAAATGGCTACCTTACCTTTGGCCCTCAGAACGTGTACCTGCTATCCTAGAAGCTCACTCCAAACTAGGGCATGGAGGGGCAAAGAAAACTTATGAATGAGTTAAAAACTAGTACTATTGGGATCGAATGATGGAATCTATTGTTGACATTTTGGAAGCTTGCCTTACATGTAAAAAGAAATCAGTTTCAATACTAGATACTAATATCAACCACTACCCCTCAACAACCATTCCACACCATAAAGTTTGGATGTAGTAGGTACCCTTCATTAGACTACTAGTGGAAACAAATTTATCCTAGTAGCTATTGATCATTTCACAAAGTGGGTGGAAGCCGTAGCTCTCCCTGCTCAAATGGCTAAGGCCACATTCACGTTTTTACATCAAAACATGTTCACATGTCACGGCTGCCCCATGTATTACTCTTCTTTAAAGGTAAGAACTTCACCTCCAGAGTAGTCAAAACTCTGGCTACAACCATGGGGGCCCAACAGCATTTATTTGGCTCCATACAATCCCTCTACCAATGGAACTGTGGAGAGAGCAAATGGTACCCTGGTATCCATCTTACAAAAATGGCCTCTTCTGATCCAATTCACTGGGATCAACACTTACCCAGTGCCCTTATGGCCTACCAGATTATTTATCACCGGGTATTGAAAATGTCCCGATTCCATGTCTTGTATGGGTGGGAACCATTATACCTGCTCTCTAGTTAAGGATGTATTCTCCTCTAGAGTTCAGGAGCCTGAGAGAGTTATGAGACGGTTGGCTCAATGCATCATCCAGCTCCAATCAGAGGCAATGTCTAATTTAGCAAAATGGTGACAAAAGAAGGGCAGGCAGCCAATGAGCTTTGAACTCCCCTGCCTACATTCCAAGTATCTGACATGGTATTATACTACCATAACTGCATCACTCCTAGAAGCTGCAAACTTGGATCAATTTGGGAGGGCCCTTTCACTATTACCTACAAAAGAGGTAATGAATATTCTATAAAATTGATAGCTACCTGTCATGGAAACGGCAAAAGAAGTTTAGACCAGTCTGCCAGTTGGGATGCATAAGCACCCAAAAAGCAAGCCAGAATGCCATAGGCATTGCCGACCAAATGACTTGATATGGAGCCAGGCATTGGGAAATGACAAATTGTTGATGTAGCACAATAGTGAGTATGATCCTGACAACAAACCACACTGAACCCACTCCTGACCCAGGGGGTCTTGCTGCAGGGGGTGGTAATACTGAGATAGTTTCAATGAGGTCCTTGGCATATGGGGCCATTTCAACTGGGGTGGCAAGGAGACAGATTCTCTCTTTCAATTAGTGGACATAAGGCCACAAGATCCCCATGTATTGCTGCCAGAAGTTAGTGATAATGGTGTTGTAGAGCCAAAAATATTGAACTCACTGAACCCAATCGATGACAGAGGGGGCCATAGTGACCAAGAGTACTGGTAGAGCCCATCTGGTATATGGACCGATGGGCCACCAGGGAAATGCCATCAGGGATGCTGTCAGAAAAGATAATAAAAAATTGTTAGGTTTTTTAGCAAAATTTTATTTAAGGAAAAGGAAGAAAATTGACCAACAATTTTCTCAGTGCTATGCAACTGATTAAATAGTGGTCAATTGGGGTAGTGACAAGCTGGGATTGGGACCCTCAATTTTGACCTAACTGGAGAATTGTTTAGGAATGGGCGGGTCTGTTTCTTGGGAACTGACATTGCAAAATTCAGCGGTGGGACAAGTCACTGTCAGTTCACCCTCAAACATCTGAACTGAGGCTCAGTTACATTTCTGACAGTTGGCATGATGGCGTTTGGCCCAACGAGTGACAGGAATCCCCCAAGGCCACCCCACATAGGGGCGGGTCCATTTGGTTGGGAATGGGTTCAGGCCGCCCAACCTGCCCACGTTTGGTCACTGGACCGTTCATTTGGTCAGTGGCTTCACATCAGCCGCAATGCCCAAATTGCCAATTGGGGGCTTTGAACCCTCATCAATGGCGCCCGATGCTATAGCCTGATCATCAAGGATAATCCCTGATGACTTTGGTAGGAAGGTGTTTTGTTTGATCAGCATATTGATTGAATTGGAACTGTCAGGCGTTCTGGCCAATACCTCATTCTTCATGCCTTTCTGGCCATTTGAGATTCAGGCATTGGCCAAATTGCCACTTGAATTAGATCCAACCGATTTCTTTTGACAATCTCAGCACAGATTTCGCTAATTCCCCATAACAGTTCTGCCAAGGTGAGTGTGGGTACTGGGGGTGGGATCTGAAGCGGAAGAGCTGTTACCCATTGCTTGTCTACTACATGAGCGAGATCGCCCTGAGTAATGAGAGGTACCACCATCCTCTTTGGTGTCTTTTTACTCGGGAATGGGAAGATGGCCTAATCAACAGCCAGGGGATGTTCCCCAGGACTTACATTACCCTTTCCTTTTTCCTAAGGAAGGGCACCTCCACCAGGAAACTGCACCAGAGCCACATCCTTGTGTGCCTTGGGTAATTTGATAGCCAGAATCGTCGCAACTTTCTGGGGGGGCGAGGAGCCTTGGGGTGGGATATATGGAATGCTTTGACCAGGTCCATCCAATTCGTGCAATCGCGCGCCTTGACCCAACTATTTTCATAAGCTGGATACCCTTTCCAGGCCACTAGACATTGGATGGAATGTCGCAACTTCTGGGATGCCAGGATAGCCTCTACCTCAGCTTCTTCCTCATTATTGATGATGATCAGTTCCAGTTCCATGGGAATTGCACCCTTGAAGGGTGACAGCTGGGAAACATTGAAAATGGGATGTTGCTTCCAATGTGCAGCAAGTTTTAGTCAGAATTCCCATTACCCAATACATCCTTTACTAAATGGGAACCTAAGTGTTTACTGGCGAATTTATGGGAAGGAGTTTGAATTCTTAAATGATGGGTATCGAGCATGATGTAGGAACCCACTGTCAAATCATGACCCAGAAGATGCTTATGATCTGCAAACCGCTTGTAGTCAGCGATGGCTTAGGTAAGGTGTTCCCTCACTAAAGCTTGAGTCAATCTGATGTGGGCAGCGTGGTCCGCGGCAGCTTGAACCTCAGGCCACAAGCACAGCCCAACCAAAAATGAAGGATTATAACCTAATATTGCTTCATATGGGGAAAACCCTGTGGACGCGTGGGTCCTGTTATTGTAAGCAAATTGAGCAAGGGGAAAGTCACCGGCCTAAGTATCCTGTGCTGCTGCTGCATAGTAGTGCAGGTACTGTTCGAGAGCTTGATTGACCCACTTGGTCTGACCATCAGATTGAGGGTGATACACCGTGGATTGACAGGGGGATATTTTCAGGATCAATAGGAGTTCACTCCAAAACCGCGCGGTAAACTGTGAACCCCAGTCACTGATGGTCTCCTGGGGAAGACCAGACATTGAAAAAACATGGCGTACAAAAAGATGGGCAGTTTATTCCAACAAAATTGCAGAAATACAAGGTATGAAAAGGGAAAATTAATGTGAAATGATCCACCACTACCATCACCACTGTGAACCTGTTAGAACAGGGGAGTTCAACGATAAAGTCCACAGACACAGAGGTCCATGGGCCCTCCGCCTGCTGTAAGGGGTGCAGGAGGCCATTTTTCCCAGAGCGATCCAACTTGGCCCTAGTGCAAATAACACAATCAGCAATCCAAGCAGGAACCTCTTTTGTCAGACCCACCCAATTAAAGGTTCGCTTGATCAAATCAATGCTTTTCTTGTTACTGGGATGTCCAACCATGGGGGATCATGATGTGCATGGAATACCTCTGATTGGAAGGAGGGGGAACCCAAATGTGAGAGCAGAAGTAAATGAGTCCCTCTTCTAAGGAGTATAGGGAGTGTTTGTGCATCGAGTGAGTCAACTGCTTGACCAACTCCATACCCTCAGGGCAGGCCATTTGACCAGCTAAAACCTGAGCCACTAGCAGGGCATCAGGAGCCAAAGCGATAGAGGAAACAACGGGGGGAACAATCAACAGGATCTGAGTGGCAGGAATCATAGTAACGAGATCCACTTCCTCTGGTTCTGAGGGACAGTGGGTGGGACTTCGGCTTAGGAAATTAGGAAGTACATTGAGAGCACCTTTAACGAATTTGTATTTAAAGTTAAAATTGCACAGGTCTTGATAGGTTTGGGCCTGCCAATGTGCCAATACTTGGAGTTTGCAAAAATACAAAAGGGCCTGGTGATCCATGCGGACTGTTAATTCATGGCGGGCACCCTGCAATAGATACCGCCAATGAGTTAATGCACATGCAACATCAGCCAATTCCTTGTCATAAATGGCCCAAGGCTGCTCCATGGCTGTGAACTTCCAGGAAAAGTAAGTGACCGGATGTTCTAGACCATTGTGCTCCTGAAGCAACACAGCCTTACTGCTACTGACAAGGCATCGCATGCAACAATATATGGTTTGGTGGGATTGGCATGTTTCAAAATGAGCGGAGACATGAACACCTCCTTGATTGATTTAAACACCTGCTGGCATTAAGGCGTCCAACAAAAAAGTACGTTTTTCCCAGTAAGGGGGTGGAGCGGTGCAGCAAACTGGGAAAGTGCTGGATAAAATTTTTTTAGGAAATTAATGGTTCCCAAGAAACTCTGAAGTTGTTTCTGCATAGTCAGAGTTGGCCATTCTCAGATCACATATAACTTATTGGGAGGGATTGCATAGCCATCTTTGAGAACCAGGTTCCCAAGGAAAGTAACCTCCTCCTTATAAAACTCACACTTGGAAGGTTTGAGAAACAAACCTGCCTTATGCAAGGTGACCACCACTGCTTCTAAGTCAGTAGCATGTTGTTTGGGAGTTGGGGAGTGAACCAGGATATTGTCAATATATGCAATTGCACAGGTAAACTGGAGGTCACCCAGTACATTGTTGATCATCTGTTGAAGCGTAGTGGGAGCATTCTTCAGCCCAAAGGGCATTACATGAAATTGAAAAATGCCTCGCTTCGTCCAGATTGCAGTTAACCATTCCTGCCCTTCCATTACCCAAATTTGGTTGAAGGCGTTCACCAGATCCAGCTTAGAGAACACACGTGATTTGGCAATTGACTGGCTGATTGTCTGCTCCAGAGGCAATGGGTAGGAATCGGAAACTGTTATTTTATTCAAATGACCGTAATCCACACAGGGATGGAGAGAACCATCCACTTTTTTGGCAAAGACAATGGGAGAGGCAATGGGTGAGGTCTCTTTAAACAACCAACCTTTTTTTAACATATTTTCCAACCAGGTATTGAGTGCAACTTCTTCCTCCGCTGTATGGGGATATAACGGACAGTTGATGTTCACCAACTCCACAGTTGTTCAAAACCCAAAATCAAACCTAGTGTGCTTAGGCAGGCGATCCGCCTTTTCCATATCAAAGATTCTCTGATATCACATTAAGCTTTTGGGGAAATTGGCCGGGATGCCCGCAGAGGTAACCAGGGTAGTGATAGAGCTGGTTCCTTGTATCTTCTTGAGGGTGTTAATAAGAGGGATTTTCCCTCCAAATGATCATTGGTAAATGACAACATATTAGACTCTAAATGAATTTTCACATGTTGTCGGCGCCACCACCCCACACCTAAGATCACTGGAAACACCAAGTTTGGCATAGCTGAAAAACAATCGCAGAAGTTGAACTGGTGGATTGAAAATTGTACTGGCCCGCAAACGACATATGAGGACTGATAAGCAGATGAGGCCACCATCACTGAGGAGCCCACATCCATTTCCAGTTTTAATTGTTGCACCAACTCAACACTCATGAAGTTCCCCACAGCTCCATTATTCACCAGAGCTTTGAAGGAGACATGATGCAAGCTGATATTGATCTTCATAGGCACAAGGAAATAAGCGAAATTTTCTTTATTGGAAGATTTGACTGACTCATTTGCGACTGAAGAAATAACAGACATAATGGGGGTAAGGTCAGGGTCCTTCACCAGAGCGAAAATTGGAAGTACAAGGGCGGGGGAAACGACTTCCTCCATCTGGGCTTGAACAGATCATTAATGGTTAACTCTGTACGCTCCAACTTGGACTTGGGGGTTATGGCAAGATTGGTACCCAAATCTACCACTAATTCAGAGATAGGCGCATCATCTGCATCTACTTTGGGTAATCCAATCAAGAAATTCGCCTTCTGATAATGGGTAACATGATGAGGTAAGGCGTTGATGGTGGTTGCAGAGGCACATATTTGATCTACTGATCCTTGGACGGTAGACCAGACCTTGTGATAAGCGGAACCCAAATTTAAGCCTAATCTAAAGACTTCCTGAAGCATATTGATAGATAGATCTGACGCAGGGGCCAGTTCATGAAAGGTAAAAATCAAAGAAACCAAACTAGGGGCTTCAGCCATGGCATAGATCAGTCAGAATAGACGGTCTGATTGGGACACAGGGGTTTCAGGGTGGCTGACATGACAGCCATCAGCGGGGTGGAGTCTCCTGCTTGTGAGGAAGAGCACAAAAGATCTCTCACCCAACAGCGGACATCCCCATCCACAGCGTCTAACAACGTGAGCCCTTGTTGGGCTGAGATAACGCAGAAGCATTATTAAGTGCAATTGCTGTATGCATTTGCATCTTGGCGAGCGCGTCAAGAACTTGATTGGCGATCTCCTGGGAAGGAACACTCGAACTTCCCCCAGGCTAGTGGAAGAAGGAGGTGGAGACACAATCTGCGCAGCTGGGTGGATTGAAGAAGATTTCCCAAGGTAGAGCGGATACTTCTCCCAAAGTTGGAAAGTGACCAAACAAACAACAAACAGCAAACTACTGATTGCACATTCATTTGATAAAGAGTAACCACTGTGGTGCCCAGTTTGAAGAACAAGGCAGAAGTGGCTGGAATTAATGGTTGGTTAATTATGTCATGGAAATTGCAGAAGAAGTTTAGACTGGTCTGCCAGTCAGGATGCGTAAGCACCCAAAAAGCAAGCCAGAATGCCAGTGGCATTGTTGACTGAATGACTTGATATGGAGCTGGGCATTGGGAAATGACAAACTGTTGGTGTAGTGCAATAGTGAGTATGATCCTGACAACAAATCACACTGAACCCACTCCTGACCCAGGGGGTCTTGCTGCAGGGGGTGGTAATACTGAGATAGTTTCAATGAGGTCCTTGGCATATGGGGCCATTTCAACTGGGGTGTCAAGGAGACAGATTCTCTCTTTCAATTAGTGGACATAAGGCCACAAGATCCCCGTGTATTGCTTCCAGAAGTTATTGATAATGGGATTGTAGAGCCAAAAATATTGAACTTGCTGAACCCAATTGACAATGGAGGAGGCCATAGTGACCAAGAGTACTGGTAGAGCCCATCCAGTATATGGACCAATGGGCCACCAGGGAAATGCCATCAGGGATGCAGTCAGAAAAGATAATAAAAAATTGTTAGGTTTTTTGGCAAAATTTTATTGAAGGAAAAAGAAGAGATTTAACCAACAACTTTCTCAGTGCCATGCAACTGATTAAATAGTGGTTGATTGGGGTAGTGACAAGCTGGGATTGGGACCCTCAATCTTGACCTAACTGGCGAATTTTTGGGAATGGGAAGGTCTGTTCCTTGGGAACTGACATTGCAAAATTTGGTGGTGGGCCAAGTCGCTGTCAGTTTGACCTCAAATGTCCAAACTGAAGATTGGTTACATTTCCAATAGTTGGTGCAACAGCATTTAGCCCAACAAACATTGGGAATCCCCCAAGGCCACCCCACATAGGGGTGGGTCCATTTGGTTGGGAATGGGTTTAGGCCACCCAACCTGCCCACGCTCAGTCACTGGAATGTTTGTTTGGTCAGTGGCTTCACATCAGCCACAATGCCCAAATTGCCAACTGGGGGCTTCAAACCCTTGTCAATGGCGCCCAATGCTATAACCTGATTGTTAAGGATGATCCCTGATGACTTTGGTAGGAAGGTGTTTTGTTTGATTGGCATATTGAATGAATTGGAACCATTGGGCATTCCAGCTGATACCTCATTCTTCATGCCTTTCTGGCCATTTGAGATTCAGGCATTGGCCAAATTGCCACTTGAATTAGATCTGACCAATTTCAGTTCAACAATCTTGGCACAGATTTTGCTAATTCCCTGTAACAGTTCTGCCAAGGTGAGTGTGGGTACTGGGGGTGGGATCTGAAGTGGAAGAGCTGTTACCCATCACTTGTCTACTACATGAGTGAGATTGCCCTGAGTAATAAGAGGTACCGCCATCCTCTTTGGTGTCTTTTTACTCAGGAATGGGAAGATGGCCAATCAACAGCCAGGGGATGTTCAACAGGACTTACAAAATCAATCTGAATTCTAAAAGGAAAATATGATGATGGACAAATTAGCTAGCTCTGATGAGCAAAATAAGCAAGACAATATATATTTCTACTTTTTCTGAAATTTTGTAAAGTTATTAATAAAGTGGACTTGGCAGTTACAACCATTAAACTCATCAGGTTAGTAGTCATAACACAATAAACTTTTCAGGGTTTTCAAAACTCACATTGCATATTGCAAGAGTCCTAAAAACAAAGTATATTCTCTTTAATAATTATATTAGTGACTAGTCCAGTCCACTAGTATAGAAAATCCTGTAACAAAAGAATGCAAAGAATACAGATACATTATGATATAGTTCAAAAAATACAAGTGTCACCCTAATAAATTTAGAGATACATACATATCTGTTTACCAAATGATTACCAAATATAGATTGTATCAGATGTTGCCAAGCTTTGTAAATAAAGCTTTTCTCATTTAAAATTCAAAGTATAAGCTATAGCTTGTAGCTAATTTTATGCTGATCTCTATTGAAACACATCTATCAGAAGATATATGATATAATTCTATTGTGTTTTATTTAAAGTTTTCTACATTACAAACTTAATGTGACTGTTGATAGTATTAACAAATTAACTTGGTCTTTCTAAAGGCTAAAATGTAGATGCATTATCTACCAAATAGACTACTATAACCTAATTTAAATATTATATATATACGTATAACTACCTATACATGCAATGCTCTACTACCTGCAAATATAAGCAAATAATTATAGATAAGCATAATAGTTTTGGTAGTATAAGTTTTCTGGAAAAACTTAATATCTATATATGCTATTATAATATTGATTCATATATTATACAGAAATTTAAGATTATCTGGAATCTTATGCTAGATATAACTATCATACTTTAGAATCAAATCTAAAGATTTTATATAAATAATTTATAATGTTTTTTAAAAGATAATAATTATAAAATTTTATAATAGTATTTTACTTAAGCTTAAAATACAAGCTTTAAGCAGAAAATATATAGTCCTTTTATGATTTTTGCCAACCTACAAAAATTTTATACTAATCTGGGGCCATGTTAGAAATTTAGAAAGTGATACAAAACTAGTAAACCCTTAATTTTATTCAAGGTGGGCCGACCTGGGGACGATACCGCACCGATTAGGGAAGTGAAGAAAATGGGAAAGGAGGATAAAACCCGGAAAACCTCCATGCGCGGCGTATGATAGGCCAGGAACTCCATGGACCGCCTTTGCTATTTGCTATCTCGGTTCGGGGCATTGGCGCGCAAAACTAACACAGTCAAAATCGTCCCCTACCCAAAGTCCATTACCGGGATCGAACTCGGGAGGCAGTGGTAGAGGGTTTAAACTATATTATCTTATAAGTGTATTTAAAATAGCTACTTTAATCTACTGTTTGACTATATATTACAAAGTTCCTCTCCAATTTAATTACCAGAAGAAAAACATAAAGTGGCATTATAAAAAATTGGCTATATCATAATTGAGCATCAATGTCCCAATCTATTGTGGCTTATGGTAATACAAAACATGTGTTTCTATAAGTTAAAACATATGTATGAAGGGTTTACTAGTTTTAAGGGAGGATACCCCAGTGGTAGAGTATAGACCCTCTACCACTGCCTCCCGAGTTCGATCCCGGTAATGGACTTTGGGTAGGGGACGATTTTGACTGTGTTGGTTTTGCGCGCCAATGCCCCGAACCGAGATAGCGAATAGCAAAGGCGGTCCATGGAGTTCCTGGCCTATCATACGCCGCGCATGGAGGTTTTCCGGGTTTTATCCTCCTTTCCCATTTTCTTCACTTCCCTAATCGGTGCGGTATCGTCCCCAGGTCGGCCCACCTCGAATAAAATTTAAATATAAGATAATATAGTTTATCTTTACATATCAAAAACTTATGTAATCCTGTAAAGTACTGATTTGAATTAAACTATATACCTAAATAAGCATCCGTTGATAGATGGTTAAAATATGAGAAAGATAATTTCTGGAAAAATATAAACATTAATATGATTTTTATCAGTTTTGAGATCAAAAGTACTAGTAGTAATAATATAAAATATTTCATATCCTGTTATGCTTTGTCATTTATACCTATACAAAGTATTTTCATATACACTTAAACTATAAACTAGTTTTATAATAGTTTATTCACAAAAGATAAGATCTATTCTAGTGGAGCTACGGGCAAATCCATGCGTATACATATTTATTTCGATGTTTGATAAATTTGATAATTGATAATATCGGTGAAAAATCAAATTATCGATGTTTAATAACTAGATCTGAAATCAAATGGATTTAGATAAAAGCTGAATCTGACCTCTATAAGATTAATGGAACCTAGCCCTTACAATCGGCACTTTAAAACTTTTCATATCGGCTGACACAAGA
The DNA here is from genome assembly GCA_022478985.1 of Massospora cicadina. NCBI lineage: Eukaryota > Fungi > Entomophthoromycota > Entomophthoromycetes > Entomophthorales > Entomophthoraceae > Massospora > Massospora cicadina. The sequence continues at coordinate 197,477 of JAKSZP010018479.1, forward strand.
GCGTCTACAATCTTCTGACTGTTCCAGTTTCAATTATCTGTTCCATCTAAGGTGAACCGAATTAAATCAAAATATATGTAATCTTAATTTCCCAGTTATTAGTCAAGCTGACCAATTATCAAAGACATTTTAAGTAATCATCACTGAGTATCCTGTATTAAAACTCCATTTTTAAAAGTAGCGTCAAAATTGTTCTGACTAATCGACCTCTCATAAAACATGGCCAATGTCACTAGCTCCTAAAAACAAAGACAGCCAATCAAATTTATCAGTTCTTCCTTGAGTAATCCTCATGAACCGATTTCTCGCAATCAACCTAAATTCGATCTAAATTTGGGTGAGCTATCTAGTAAAAAATTCATGATTTCGTACACGAGGGGTTAGCACCGAGCTCGCCTTGTAAGCCAACATCAAAACTTAGCATCTCCTTTCTATCGCTGATGATCTGAGATGAAGACCCCAAAATTTCGACCTTTATCAGCAGACTCTATAGGTATATCCTCATTAATATCTAATACCATCTAGTCTACTTGAAGATGAAACTTATACTGACACAGTTGAGTGGTGCCAGCGAGGTGAGAACTTTGTCATTAAAGATTTGAAATTGTTCAAAACCAAACTCCTCGCTGGCTATTTTGCTAATATTAACTATCCCTCCTTTGCGAGACAGCTGAAGGTGAGAATCTTCTATTAACTTTTTAGGCTTTTTTCTAGCCTTTCAACTTGAAATCTAATCCTGGTCACGTTATCTCTCTATTAGAAAGTTTAAGATTTTATGCCCATTTTTAGTTTAGGATTACTTGAAATTTCAACCTTTTTGAATTAATATACAGCTATAATAGAGATATTAATTTTATTTTTAGAAGTTGAAGTATATTAAAAAGTTTATTTTTTATATTTTGTTTCTAGCTAGCGTTATAAAAAACCCTTAGCTAAAGATTTAATACTCAACTGCATGGTAAAATATTTATTCATTGATAGCTTTATTTCATCAGTTTAGTTGAATCCAACTAATTCTTTTATAAGATGTATGGATTTTCTCAGGTTAGCGATGCAAGAACTCAGAAACTCCCTAGTGGTCAGCGTTGGTTTCGTCATCCCAATTTTTTTAAGGGTAACAAGGATCAGCTATTTATGGTTAAAAGGATTGCTGCTCGCCCTATTAATACGATGGGCATAAAAGTTGAGCCAGCCCTTGCTGATCCTACTAGTCCTCCGCAGCCTTTTAACTCACCCACTTTTAGTGAAGGTTACTTAAACTTTCCATCTGCCTTTCCATCACCTGTTAAGCCTAAATCATGCAAGTTTTGTGCTCGAGGGATGAATACCAAAGCTTATCTGTTCCTTCATCCTTGTGCACTCTCCAGCTATTCTCCTGAATCTTCCATCTCAACTAAACTGATTGGTCCTCCCAAAGGCATCCTTCCTTCTCCTCGAGGTCTGGAGCTCACATTTGATCTCCCTACTTTGGATCGCCCTTCATATAATATGTTCTCTTAGGCAATTGACTCTACCCTGTTCCACTTCTGATATGGTTGTGATAGATGGGATCAAAATTATAGTTTGTAATCTGTTAAAAAATAAATTATTGTTTTCAAATCTATTTCACCTTGTTACCTTTTATTATTCTCACCCATATTGATACAGAATATCTTGATTAAGTTAGGCTTTTATTAAATGAGCAAGGTTGGTGGACTTATATTTGAGCTTAAAACTTTTTTGGTTAGTAGGCTGTAGGGTTTTAAGTTGAAGCGACCAATATGTATGTAACTTGATTTCCAGAAATGTGCTCTTATGAAAATCCTTATAACCAGCTCTAAATTTGCCCATGTCATAAAATATCGCTTTTTATTAGAAATGGTGCGATAGACCAAATTTTTAAAGTTGTGGTAAATTCTAAAGAGTGTATCGCAAGTATGTTCAAGCCAATAAGTATAAGCACTACGTGATAAGCGCTCTCATCAGCTGACACCAATGATGTACTTTCTTAATTCTTAGGTGCATTATCTAAAGATACCGATTAAAATTGGATCTATAATTTAATCATGTAAGGTGGCACATTGTACATTTTATTAGTACCAATCCATAACACCGTACCAAAGTTGAAGATTTCTAGCTCACAAATCCATCCTTCTAAAATATTTATAACTCCAACTTTAATCATGTAAACGTACCTCAGCTTGATAATTATGACATTTAAACTAAAAGTAGCACATGTAAAGTTTTGATCAGTACACTTTTATACGATACGAAAGTCTAAACGCTAAAAGATCTGGCTATCAAAACGAGCCTATCAAACTTCTGGAGTTAAAGATAAGCTTGGCCAATAGAGGTTGATTAAAGTGATACCCATTCTAGCAGGGTTGCTAAAGCCTAGAGCCAACCAGATCATATGGGGTACTGAAAATTAGTTGAGTAAAGCTTATAAGATTTAGTGTTTACGGTTAGTCAATCTATATTCGCGTATAGGGTCGGCCACTCGTTACAGCTAGTTACTAATTTTACCCATGAAATTTGTGTAACGATGCTTAAATTATTTGCGCGATATTTAAGATAGAAAGTTTAATCTATGTGATGAGTAAAAGCTCCCATTCATGCCTACCAACTTAAAAAGTTAAATTTAACTGATAGCATCGACATAAAATGTGAGATTTTTATTAGCTCAAAGTTGGTTTGCAAGTACCCTCAACCATTTGCAACTTGTCAATCAACTCGACAATTTGCTTTAAGGTCACTCCTTGTCGAGTGACAAGATATTCAGAAGCCAAATACTGCCATAAAAATGAAGTTTTTAGTACTAGTATGGCCATAAAAAGTGATGTTGCAGACTGCAAAAGTCAGAATGTAAAATAGGATTTTTAGATTAGCGTCAATTGTAGATTTAAGCCACAATTTATGAGCCTGTGCTAGCTCTAGCCTTAAATTTCGCATTTATTAAATAAAACGATAGGTTCAATACAGGTTTATAGAACCAGCTGTGTAAATAAATTGGGAGTATAAAGCGGCGTAGGTCCAAATTTATTGTACCCTCACTATCTAACCTAACTAAATCATTAGGCTCAAGATTCTAATCTAAGATGGATGATTCAATAAAAGAAGTAACCAAGTTGGTTTAAAAAACTGAATTAAACTGTAAAGGTTAGGTCAGTAAATAAAATAGACTGTATAAAAACGATTAGTTCAAGGGGGTGGAAGGTGGGTCGGTAAGGGCGTACGGCTACCAACCTGAAGGTTGCGGGTTCGATTCCCGCCCTTCACACATCGATCGGGGTGCCAGCCAAAGGAAGCTATTGGCGGTTAGTAGGTCTAATAACACGAAAACCTTACCCATGACGTAACCAGAAAAATTTGAGTCCCGATCCGGAGGTGGAAAAACTTTCTTCGACGGAGTTGGCCCTGTTCAGGTTTCGTCATTTCTTTCTTTCTTTCGGTAATGCCTGTCCCCTGGTCGGCTTGCCTCGGTTAAATAATAAAAAACGATTAGTTCAGTTTGCCATCTAAGCTGATTTGTCTTCAACCTAACATTTTTACCCAAGTAGATCGGATCATTTATCATAAGTATTTAAGCCTAAATCGATAGGATCGATAAAGAATAAATATATCTACTGTTTTAACTGCTACATTAGAAAGCTAAAGTGACTGGTTGGGATCTATATAAATTATACTACCGATGACCAACTCTGTTATAAAGATATTTGAGGTAGGTCAACCTTGGGACAAATATACTATACCGAGAATTTTTCTAGCAAGTATAGTTTCGAACTTGTATTAAACAAAACCTGAACTAGGTGGAAGCAGGAATTACCCTGCCAGGCTAACACCCTTGGCCAACTCTATTATACTTAGAATTAACTTACATGCTTTTAAATTCCATTTAGAAATGAGTAACTTATATTAATATACTTGAGGCCTGCCATTACACAGTTCTATCTGCTTTATAAAATATCAGTATAGTTTTCCTTAGTACTAGCTGGTCCCAGCTTGATTAATTCTTATTGTCTATTTATAGCCTTTTACTAAATTTATAACCATGACTAATTTTAAATTTAATTTTTTTATTTGTGATAAGGATAATATAATAGATAATTTTATCAGCTTCACTATTATAGTAGAGCCAAAGAGTTGATTTTTGTTTCCAGGAGATATCCTGTTTGGAGATTCTAGTTTACTTTGGGATAGCTCTTAGTGGTAGAATAGCTTCTGTAAGGCATTGACAAAGCACTTTTGTGACAGAAGGTATCATTGTTACATGACATATATGAGAGTACAGACTTGAAAATAAGGCTGGGCATGAGGAGGCCAAAAAGGTTAAGTTGGCAGGCCTCCCTGACCTAAAGCATACCATGGACTAATACTAGGTACAGGCAAGATATGCCCAAGTTGGTCCTGAGGGGTCTATGTGATGCTCAGCCCAGCATTACATCAAGGGTATTAAAATACACCAGCTTTGTTACTAATCAGGATGAGTTGTTATAGTTGCTTGGTAAATAGGGTTTAAAACTCATTCCATTTAAAATATTACCAAATTAGGAAGGATTTACTTGCAATCAATATCTCAAGTTTGGACTATCTCAAGCTACAGTACCATGGCTGATGTAGTGTGCACTTATTGGTTTGTTTAGGCTTAGTACCACTCTTGAAGATTAATTATTCGACCCCCATTGTTTATTAATTGATTCCACAAAACTAACCTTCCTTATTAGTCAACTTGTTTATAAAGAACTCTATTAGTTTTATATTTTTTGTATGGTCCCTTGGGTGAACCTGTGTGCAGACCTCATCAAGGAGGTCTCCAACAATATAGGACATTTTATTTTAACAAAATTAATGGCAGAATCTGGTGCACAACTGATCTATCCTGGTCCCTGTAAAATTCTGAGGATCACACACTTGATAATTAGATTCCTGCATGCTTAATTAGGATGAAGTTCATTTAATTAATCCTCAATTTTGCCAGTGGTTTATGGTATTTGGACCATTCAGAAACTCACTAGGCATATTAAAATAGCCCCAACTCTTCTGGTTAATTTTAGGCATAATTTTCCCCTTGTAATTGGGAACTTCTTCTGAGGCAGGTTTAGTTACAAGCTGGGATTCAGCACTTCCAGCTTGTCAACACTTCTCCAAAGAAAAAAATTTAGATAAGAAAATCAGGAAAGAGATAAAATAAAATATCTTTATTAAGAGGATATTTATTTGATGATTATTTATTAGCCAGGCATCAGTATTTATACCTCTAGGGCATCTCCTGGCCACATTCAAGCATAAAATTTCAACAAAATATTTTACCACCTCAGTTTGGCCCTTGAACTGATATAACTGATACCTATTTCTAAGTTTATTGGTGGCAAAATACTCTCAAAATTGGGAGGATTTCAGGGACAAAGATTGCAATAAAAACATGCAAAATTGTCCTAGGATCTTCTTGATTTGAATTTCATCATACTGCTGACAATATACACCTTCTGTGAAATTTTTGCAAGAATTGAATTAGATGATGTATCCCTAATTGGGACATTGGCAGGCCTCTCACTCAATAGCACTAAGTACATTCTTTTAGGAAGTTCATGTGCAAGTGCTATCATGCTGATTAAATGGATCAACATACAAATTTTGCCCTAGGGTGGAAAGTTGATTACGTTAAAATGTCTTTCAGTCCATGGGGCTTTTAGACATTATAGTTGGGTCAATCCTAAATGACTTCTTATGCAAAAAGTTGGATATTTTTTTAATATATGAGACCAATTGCTGAGTTTTGGTGTAGTAATAATTGTCCATAATGCATGAGTGAATTCTGCTCAAGTTTTTTAGAAAGCAGTTGATCAAGTTAACGTTGGGGATAATCAGCCCAAGCTGAGTAATTACAATAGGATTGAGTTGAGAGTTAGATTATTAATTTGAGAATTAAGAGGAAAATCAGCCCGATCTGATGGTTGTTAAAGGGTTTATTTTTAGGTTAACCACCAGAATCTGACAGTCCCCTCCAGATTGAGGCACCTAAGCACCCCAACACTGATCTGCACATGGTTATGGACTCCTCCTTGATGTCAACCAAATTCTGTCATTTATCATTTATCTAGTTATATATTCTGTATTATATACCTTGTCACTGGGTCCCCTGTGCTCTGGCACCTTACGAGGTGTTTTCTTCCCACTCTTACTAGTGACTAGTTCCCTTGTAATGTGGCTGTGTAATCCACACTACCTCGCTGGGAATGAGAGAGTTACAGACACTCTTAGACAGAAGGATCTATTTATTGGCAGCTTATCTGGTTCACAACTGCTAACGCTATTGTTGTGAATATGCAAAAGAACGTACAAATATATGCTAACTAATTATGAAGGGAATAATTTTGATCTAACTACATTAGTTTGAAATTCTTCATTGTTCATAGGATATATGAAAGCCTTGTGGCAAAGAGAGCGTTTGGGTCCTCCATAAATTAAGATCTTCACTTCTTATCTAGCATACAGGCTGAGCAGTGGTCATCTTGCTTTGTCAACTTCTGGATTGTCATGCTCCCATTATTCTGGTGCTTCAGGATTTTGGCTCTTAAATTTAGGATACACTATCACCCAGTGTGTCAATTGGTGGCCCAGCTAGAATCATACATTGTGATAATTTCTGAATCCTTTCTAATGGTTCTTAAACTATTTGGGGGCATCAATTTATCTAGTGACAATTCATTTGTCATCAAAGCTCAATTTCAGAGAAGGATACTAATTGCTCATCAAATTTGATCCTTGATAGGTTCAGATTGTATACCAATATAAACTCTGACAGTGTCCGCCTCAAGATCCTGCTGGAGGGGGACATAGCCAAAATTAAACCTAACATGTTCCATATTAACCACAGTGCCCTGGACAATGTCTGCAATGGTATATAATACATGCCTTGTATAAGATGAAATATGGGATGACCAGGAGGTGTCAGCTTGTTGAGCTATCTGCCAGGGTGACAATGATCAAGTAAAGATCTCCAATTTTGAAGGTTGAAAGGTCCAGTCAATGAGTATTAAATTGTGCAGTCTTCTTTATAGTAGTTGTAACAATCTCTTAGGTTGCAAGCACTTATAACCTGAAGGATCATCAGCCAGTGCTCTCAAGTTTAATTTGCATTTTTAAGAGTGGAAAAGTCTATTATTGGTTGGACACTACTAGGTAATTGTTAGAATATGTGTGTGTCAAGTTAATCCTGGCCTTTAAAATTGAGTGCTCTAGCAGCCACAACAACAGGCACATACTATTGAGCTGCGTCTTATCAGGATACATGGAGTAGGATTGGGAGATATTTTTATATTGAAATATTGGTTTTAAAATTTGCGCTCAATTATTGCTTAACTGTTTCCCTTTAATTAGGAGCAATATATGGAACCCTGGTTGTAAAAATTTAGGGGATTGATTATTATTTTTGGCCAATAACCCCTATAAACTTATTACTTGCGCAGGTTTGGTTTTTGTACAATTTATCCACGTTTTATGATAGTTGATATAATCAGTTGATAATAGCATGATGACTATTATCTGTAGTTGAATAGAAGTCCTAAATCTCAGCCCAACGCTCAGCCAGTATTTCCGTTTGAAATACTTGTGATGTCTTGGAATAGGGATTTGTTCCTCGTATCATCTAACCCAATCTTCTCTTAGATTCCCATTTACAGTTTCTATGGTTTGACACACAGTCAGCAATCCCAATTTGATTCTGCTTCTTCTCTGGATCTCCGCTCAGATTCTTACTCTTTTCCTTAAAGAGTCTCCCAATTGTTGCATACAGCAATGATATTTCTGAGAAAGAATAGAACAAATGGATGCTGATAAAGTTTACTAAGCTGGTATATCTATTGTATACTCTGTACTAAACTCTGGTTTTTTATTATTAGTGAATTCTAGGGAATTTATAGTGGGGGATTAGGCGCCCAACCCTCAGTTGACACCTCTTTGATGAATTGGCAGCCATTGCCATTGAATCATCCATCCTCATCTCAGCAGCGAAGGTCTTCCCCATCTTGGCTAGGATTCCGTTATTGGACTTCCTCAGGACCTAAAATGGAAAGAGTCAGAAAACATGTCCCTAACGTTTTCTTCTTGATCCAAGCAAACCAACCATATTTGGCAAGTGACATGCTTAGGTAATGGGACTTGTTACCCATTAAGGCAGGTCACAAACCAAATGATTGATTTGCTAGTTGCAGGTGGCATCACTCGCCTCATAACTTACTCCTTAAATTCCTAATCAGTCAGTGATGAAACCTGACTGATTCCAATTGGTACACCTAATAGTTAATCACTATCAGATGCCCCTAGTTTGTCAGCAACTCTTCCCGACAAGATCTTAAGCATTTGTTCAGATTGATTCTTAATGGATCTGACCAAGCAAATAACCTAAAATCCCTCAAACATTATTACCCTGAAATCAGGGTCAACCAATTTCCAATTCATCTCACATTAGAGAATTATCCCCTAGCGATTCCTGGTAATCTAGCAGGCTGGGAATATGGGCAAAAATCCCAACACATCCCCCCTCTTGCCTAGATTTACAGCGAGAAAAGGACTGGGGCAGGAGAACACAGCTTTGGACACTCAGTCAAATACTTCATTTGTTCAAGTGGAGTAGATCAATCAGTACTCAACGCTTCTTGGGATGACCTTCAGCATGCGGCTCTCTTCCTCTTCCTCCTCGCTACTGCCTACTCAGAGTGCAGTCCCCATGTTCTTCTGTTAGGCCAGGCTGATCAATTTACTCGTGATAATATTAATCCTGGGATTTGGGTTTCTCCCCATCAGGGCATATGACCCGCTGTCATATTCAGGATTATTGGTCTGGCATCCTTGATTTTCTGATTTTCTCCTCATCCTAGACAGAAGATTCTTGCCTCCAATGTTCGTTTTGCAGCCCAATTAAAAATGCTCATTTATGTACGCCCTAGTTATTTTCCTCTCATAAACTCTTGGCTCATATCATTCTTAATTCTTCTCTGGAGACCTTATCCCATTAATTTTTAGATAAATTTCTCCTAAATTAGAGCTTAATTGATTTCAGAGTGCATAATGTCAACTATCATATAAGTCCAAAATCCCCCCTCTCTTCCAGCTCATATGTCAAATTCTGATTCATGGTACCAACAGCTGCTCAACAGTCTGTCTGATCAAGATCTTTGCTCTTTCAGCAGATGAGTTGGGCTGTGCTACAGAACCTCTTCTACAGTCCTTCCATGACTAATACTTTAGTCTGGCACCAGTGGCTAATCCTTCCATGGAATTACTGGAAATGGTAACCAACTCCTCTGAAACCAGACTAGAAATCATCTCAAATGACTTGTGGATGATCCTTCATCTGTCATTAATTCCAGAGTTAGATTTTGAAACTCTCCTGGATTCAGCTCCTTTCGAAGATGCATCTAACATCATTGTTGATGCTCCTGAAATAATGCCCTTCGCTCTAAATCATTCCTTCCAGTTCTCCTCTTCTGACTCAGTCAATATTACAAGCCAGCTGTCTTGGCCACCAAACTCACCATCAACAACAGCATTCATTTTGAACTCCCCTATGCAGAATTAAGGGCTTAAGTCACTGAGGCTTTATCCATAGTGCTGAATTCTTCCAATCTTGAAAACATCCTAGATCAGGATATTTCAGCTTATTATCTTCGCTTTGCTGGCCAAGTTTTTGAAGTTGGGCCACAAAGCTTCCAGACTCTCCTGGCTTCCATCGCTCATTCTGCTTCAGCTTCCAAGAAGCTCATAGTCATTTCTTATAGGATGCCATTCGCTCCTTGCATGGCTATCTCGTTTCTGGTGCGTCCCACTGGTATCTTCTGCTGATGGCTTTAATAGGGGGCATGATTTGGCAACCCCCATATAGTATCCCTTGTTTGCTGCTGGCCCATATGTCTGGTGTTCTTTATGAAGCCCATTGGCAAGCGCTCAAGACCAATCTTCTGGCTCCAGTGCCACATTGGGATTACTTGGGGCTATTCACCAACTGCCTCTTCTTGTACCGTTGCTTCCCTCCCCACTCCAGGGTATTACGCTTGGCATCTTCTGACATTTCAATTTATCTTCCCTTAGTCTCTTTCTTGAAGGGATGTGACCGCTCAACAAACTTGGTTTTTTGTAGGTTTAGCCCTCACTAGCGTTCAATCTCACATGGATTTTGACGTGTTATTAACTCCTACTGTAATTCATAATCCCTCCACCAAGAGGCGACATAGGCGGAATCATCCCTAAATTGAGGATAATCAATAAAAAATAAAAATTATAGAAATATATCAGTTCTTTCTATGCGGTTTTAATAATCCTTTTTCCAATATCTTTATCAATCTTTTATTGTTTTCTTCTTTTTTCCATGAGACTTGACCTTGTTTCAGTTCAGCGGTCCATCTTTTCATTTTTTCCCCCTAAACTGGATCCTAGGTATTCTTAGACCTACCAGTTTTCTATGGTTCAGAGGTCCTTTTTTGGACTTGACCTAATCATTAGGACATAACCAACTTAATGGTTCAACAGTCCTTCAGAAACTCTTTTTTGTTTTTTTTCATCGATCCATCACTTAAAATACTTATCATGGACTCAATTTACTACCCTTCCATCCAAGAGGTTCTTGGTGGAGTAGGCATCCATCACTGTCTTAGTGATAATCTCAAATGGACCCAACCACAACACATCCAGTTTGTTTATTCTCCCAAAACCATGCATATCACAATAGGCAACTCTTTCACCTATTCAGTATTCTGATAAGGCCAGTTGGTTCTTATTGCCCATCAACTTCGCTTGTATCCTTTTCCTTAGAGTCATGTTGTATGCTTGCAATTGCATTTTGATCAGGATATTAATCAATTGGTTCAGGTACTTCTTGGCACTCATCCCCAATGTTGGTTCAACCACCAAATATATTTTAAGTGGCAACACGGCCTTCCTCCCATATAGCAACTCAAATGGCGTTTTTCCTGTTGCTGTATGATGACTGATATTGTAGGCGAACATCACCAAACTCAGGTATATTCACCACATGAAAGTTCTTCCTGCGACCAGCTTCCTCAGCATCATGGCCAGCATTCCATTAACTCGTTCCATCAGTCCATTCATCTCCAGCTGGTAGGGTACAGACATGACTCCTCAGATCCCCATTATCTCATTTAATGTGGAATCACATGAATCATAAGTTTGTCCCATTGTCGCTCAGCAGGACCTGCGGGAATCTTTGTCAGTATACTACTTTATCCAGGGTGAACTTTGCGGTACTGGTAGCATCCACTTTTACCAGGGCCTTCATCTCAACCCATCTATTCAGATGATTGATTGCAACTATTATGTACTTGACTCCCCCTGTGATCATAGTCAGTGGTCCCATCACGTCGATGGACACCATATGCCAAGCAAATCCAGGGTGGATCAGTCAGTATCCAGTTGTATTCTTATGTGGCTTGTGAAGCTGGCACTCCACACATTAAGCTAGATAATTGGTGACATCATATTTGATTGACTTTCAGTAGTAGTACTGGCGATTATAGTTAGTTATTTTTCTCAGACCTCCATACCTGACAACATTTTTAGCAGCATGAACAATAGCTGCTCTTTCTGACGGCTTTGGGAATAGTAACTGCTTCCCATTAATCTTCTTAAAAACTTGTCCATCCATGGTCTTGGTAGTTTCTGTTAAGAGAGTGTCTGTAACTCTCTCATTCCCTGAAAGGTGGTGCGGGATGCAAACTCACACTGCCAGGGAACTAGCCGTTAAGAGAATGGGAAACAGGGCACTGAAAATGAGCTGGAACAGAAGAGACCTAAGGCAAGGGTGTACAACGCGGTATACAATACAGGTAAGCGAGAAATAACATAACTTGGGTGGACCCCAATGGGGAGTCCATAACCAAATGTAAATTTGTGCTAGGCGGCTTGGGTGCCTCGATCTGGAGGGGACCAGGGCGGCCCAACGGTGCACCAGAAACTTTAGTTACTTGTGATAAAATGTAATGGCTGATGTTGGAGACCTCCTTGAAGAGGTCCACACACAGGTTTGCCTAATAAACCATAATAAAACGTAAAAAAATGGAAAAGTTT